>CAUYUJ010017391.1:30000-62500 GCA_963575745.1 Prorocentrum cordatum | reverse complement strand
GTGTACGGGCAGAGCCTCCGTCGGCCCTGCGCTTCGTACCGTGCCCCAGGGCTCTGCGGACCCCTCGGGGGACGACGCTGCTCTCGTGGGGCCACCGTTGGCAGGCCGATTTCCGATTCGGTGTGCCTGCTCTGCCCTCCCCCTCCTCCTCCTCCTCCTCCTCCTCCTCCTCCTCCTCCTCCTCCGCACTCCCCCTGGGGAGGCGCCCCTCCACCCCCTCCCGCACCTGCCTGGATACCGCCGTCCTCTCGCTCCTGCTGCTGCCACCGCCGCTGCTGCTCCTCCCTCGTCGCCGTCGCCGCCGCCGCCGTCGTTGTCGTGGTCGTCGTCGTCGTCGTCGTCGTCGTCGTCGTCGTCGTCGTCGTCGGCGTCGTCGGCGTTGTCGTCGGCGTCGTCGTCGTCGTCCTCGTCCTCGTCCTCGTCGCCGTCGTCCTCGTCCTAGTCGCCGTCGTCGTCGTCGTCGTCCTCCTCCTCCTCCTCCTCCTTCCCCTCCTCCTCCTACTCCTACTCCCACTCCCACTCCTACTCCTACTCCTATTCCTCCCTCCCGAACCTGGGGGCCGCCGCCCCCCCCCCCCCCCAAGCCGAGGGGAGCCAACGCTCGGCGGCGGCCACGTCCCCACGCCGCTGCACCTGGGAGTCGGCGGTGGAAGGGAGGGAGGAGGCGGGGAGGGGAGGGGGGGGGGGATGAAGGGAGGGGAGGGAGGGGACAAAGGGGAGGGAGGAGCGGGAGGGGGGAGAGGAGGAGGAGGAGGAGGAGGAGGAGGAGGAGGAGGAGGAGGAGGAGGAGGAGGAGGAGGAGGAGGAGGAGGAGGAGGAGGAGGAGGAGGAGGAGGAGGAGATGAGGATGAGGAGGAGGAGGAGAAGAGGAGGAGGAGGAGGAGGAGGAGGCTGAGGAGGAGGAGGAGGAGGACCAGTGCAAACAAAGAGTCATCAACGATGTTGGAGTAAACCCGTCCTCCAAGCTCCCTCTTCATAGGCCTCTAGAACGGTTCATTCCCACTGAAGGAGCTGCCTCGTTAGAAGAAAACCGGTTGAAGACCCTGAAGCACGCCAAAACATTGTTCTCGGGATTCCAACGCCGCGGATCAAACTGACTGTTGTGTCTTGACGATCCTGAATCGCGCCAGAACGCCATTCCTGGGACCCCAACACAGCGAATCAATGTAACTGTTGTGCTCTCATAATCCTGAATCCTGCCAACGCACAATTTCTGATACATTGATCATGGGAACCAATGAAACTCCTGCAAACAAAAAACGAGCATGCGCGGCGCTGAGACGAGAACCACATTTTGAAAACCACCCTCCCTCAATCCGTGAAACTCTTACAATCTTTAAAACGAATATACGCGGCGCTGAGGCGAGAACCACATTTAGAAAACGACGAATCCTCAATCCGTGAAGCTCTTGCGCATTTCTACAATAAATGCAGGCGACGCTAAAACGAGAACCCCATGTTGAACACAACCCGCTCTCACTCCGTGAACCTCACGCAATTTTCTAAAGCATAATGTGCGCGGCGCTAAGGCGAGAACCACATGTTGAACAAGAAACGCCCTCAATCCGGAAAACTCTTGCACATTTCCAAACAGAATTTGCGCGGCGCTGAGGCGAGAACCACATTTTGAACACCACCCACCCTCAATCCGTGAAACGCTTGCATTTTCTTATTAAAAAAAGCCAGCATACGCGACGCTAAGGCGAGCGCCACATTTTGAAAACGACCCGCCCTCCATCTGTGAAACGGTTGCCGATGTTGAAGCTTCGGGGTCAGAAAGGGTGAAGAGGTCTCAGGCGAAACGCCCGGCCCGCCTTAAAACCTGGCCTCGTGGTGCGACAGGGAGAGGTTATTTTAAGGAAGCGGGATCGAGCAGCAGGAGGAGGGGGAGGAGGAGGAGGAGGAGGAGGAGGAGGAGGAGGAGGAGGAGGAGGAGGAGGAGGAGGGGAGGGAGGAGGAGGGCGTTGGGGGTGGGAGCGGTGGGAACACGCAGGGTGGGATGAAGAGGACGACGCGGATGATGATGATGATGATGATGATGATGATGATGATGATGATGATGATGATGATGATGATGATGATGATGATGATGACGAGGGGGGGAGGGGGACTGAGGACGAGCAGGACGAGGAGGTCAAGGAGGAGCGAGACGACCGAAGAGGCTAGGGGGCGCACCGCGAGGAGGAGGAGCCATTCGCGGGAAGGACTGACGAACGAGAAATGAAACGGCGCAGATATGATGCTGGTGATGACGAAATTGATGATGCTGGCGATGATGATGACGGTGAGGACAGAGATGGCAGTGATACTGACGATGATGATGTAGACAATGCTGATAATGATGATGATGATGGCGATGCTGATGGTGGTGGCTATGAGATGATGATGATGATGATGATGATGATGATGATGATGATGATGATGATGATGATGGTGTTGTTGGTAATGATGACGGGGATGATTGCGCGGGCAGTGGAGTTGCAAACTTCAAGGTCGGCAGGGCGAAGAGCACCACATATAATCTCCTGTCATACAAAGCCATTCGCATCTACACCCCCCCAACTGTATCGTTCCCCCTGGGGTAATACAATTAACGTATGATGTTGTCCCTTCCTTGTAATAAATGTGAACTCATATCATCCCAGCCGAGCCGGTTATCGACCCCCCCTCCCCCTTTCAAATACTACTATGCGCGCGTAATCGTCTACCACGGATCAGCAACTTCCAACAATCACGTGCAAGAGCAACACGGCAAAATCCACACGCGGGCGGCGTCGCGCGCATCATGCCGGGATGATTCAACAATCGTAGGTTTCGTAAGAGTTTCAAGGTCGAGGTTCCCGAACACAGGTGATGAATCTTGTCTTCGGCGGAGCTCCCGATGTGGCCACGAAGCGTGTGAGGAATCTACATGACTTTTTGCGCGGTGAGCGCATGCGAGCGTAGTCGATGCAGTCTTCGGTGGAGTTCCCGATGGGGCCACGAACCGAATGAGGGGTATGCCGAACTTGCTTGGGCAGACGCATGCGAACACCGCCACTGAGGCCTTCGGTGAAGCCCCCCTCCCCCTGTGGGGCCGCAAAGCATGTGAGGGATGTACCGAAATGCGCGGGGCGGACGCATGCGAACACCGCCTCTGGGGCCTTCAGTTGCGCTCCCTATGGGGCCACGAAGCGTGTGAAGGGTGTGCCGAAAATGATTGGGGCGGACGCGTGCGAACGCAGCCATAGGGGGCCTTCAGTGGAGCTCCCTACGGGGCCACGAAGCGTGTGAGGGCTGTGCTGACATGGGTGCGGCGGGCGCATGCGAATGTACCCACTGGGGCCTTCGGTGGAGCTCGCCATCGGGCCACCAAACGTGTGAAGGGTGTGCCGACATGGCTGCGGCGGGCGCATGCCAATGCAACCGCTGGGGCCTTCGGTGGAGCTGCCTGTGGGGCCACGAAACGTGTGAGGGGTGTGCCGAAATGGGTGAGGCGGGCGCATACGAACGCAGCCACTGCGGCCTTCGGTGGAGCTCCCTCTGGGGCCACGAAGCGAATGCAAGTTGTGCCGAACTTTATGCGGCGGGCGCGTTGACGCAACCACTGGGGCCTTCGGTGGAGCTCCCGGTGGGGCCACAAAAAATGCGATTCGTGCGCCGAAATGAATACCGCGGGCGCATGCGAACGCAGCCTCTGGGGATTTCGGTTGGGATCGCCATGGGGCCACGAAACGTTTAAAGGGTGTGCCGGAATGTGTGCGGTGGGCGCGTGCGAACGCAACCACTGGGGCCTCCGTTGGGACTCCCTGTGGGGCCACGCGTCGTGTGAGGGGTGTGCCCGCATAGGTGCAGCGGTCGCATGCGAACGCAACCACTGGGGCCTTCGGTTGGGCTCGCTATGGGGCCACGAAGCGTGACTGGTGTGCCGAAACGAACGCGGCGGGTTCATGCGAACGCGAACTTCGGTGGAGCTCGCTACGGGGCCACGAAGCGTGTAAGGGGTGTGCCGACATGAGTGCGGAGGGCACATGCGGACGTAGCTACTGGTGCATTCGGTGGAGCACCCTCTGGGGCCACGAAACGTGTGAGGGGTGTGCTTGCATGGGTGAAGCGGGCGCGTGCGAACGCAGCCACTGGGGCTTTTAGGTGGAGCTCGCCATCGGGCCGCGAACCGTCTAAAGGGTGTATCGAAATGGTCGGTTGGTTGAATGCAGGTGCAAGACTTGGACTGGGGGGAGGAGGATAGGAGAGGAGAACCGAGGGATGCGGGGCGCTGTCTCTTCATAACGAAGACCCAACACCGCAGAATTGATGGGACAAAAATCAGCGCGCGCGCGCGCTCTTGCGAAATCTGACGGCCACCATACGTCTTTCAACATGTTCATCACATGCGTCCAAGCGGGCCTCTCGCGCGCGAAATTCGAAATCATTCGAAAGCCCTTTCGCGCTTGCTGGGGTGGGGGGTGGGGTCACGCGACCCCTGTCAGCAAAGACCATGCGGGCCACTTGCGCCCGTCGGCCGCGCGCGAATGTCGAAATCCTTCCAACAGCTTCATCACCGACGCGTGGACACCACCATTGTCACCGGCGTGATCAACGTCGACGCCGTCATCGGCCTTGCTGTCGTCAGCGTCACCATTGCCACCGGCATCGCTAGTATTATCATCGTGTCTGCCGCTGTCGATGCCGCCATGCTACCGCGCCCGCCCGAATCACCGACTCGCACTGAAGAGCCCGCGCGCCAGCGCGGCCTGCGAAATGTGCTGGGGGTCCCCAGCGGTGACCGGCACCGCGCCCGCGTCGGTTGCGTCAGACTAGCTCACGTTCTGCGCGCGAGCCTGCGAACGCTAGCGCGGCCGCAGCGATGCGGCAGCCAACGCCAAGCAATCATTGCAATCGCCGTCGCGTGGGTTTTACAAACCAAGTTGCGGGTGGGTGGGTGGGGTGGTTGCGCGAGCAGTGGAGCTGGAACATAATATCTTCAACAATCGATTGCGCCATATAGATTGCACCACATATATTGCATAACATAGGTTGCACCACATCGATTGCACAATCTTTGAGTAACCACCATATGCCGCACAACGTGGAATGCACAATCGAGATGTCACAACATAGGTTGCACAACATATATTACACAACGCAGATCGACTCACATATACTGCGCCACGCAGCTTGCCCCACGCTCATGACAACACATGATTTCACCACGCAGGTTGTTCAACATAAATGGTAAAACACTTGTGGTGCAACGTATGTTGCACCACATACTTTGTACAACGTAGAGTGAACCACATGTAGTGCATACCATATGTCGGACCACGTAGGTTGTACGACATATATAGCAAACCATCGACTGCACATAACCCACTAATTTCACAACACAAGTGGTTCCACATACGTTGCACATGATGTATTGAAACACGTCGGTTGCGCCACGTATATGGCATCACATAGACTTCATTACACAAGTGCCTAACACACAAGCACACACATTCTTTGGGGTGCGCGCTGGCCAACATATGCACATACGCACACACACACACGTGTCCGTGTGTATGCATATATATGTATATATATACATACACAGATGTGCATGCGTGTGCAGGTGCAAGTACACAGTACATATCCATAAGACGCATAGGTACACACGGAAGGAGATAGGCCGAACGCGAGAGAGAGAGAGAGAGAACAAGAGAGAGAGAGAGAGAGAGAGAGAGACAGCGAAATAAGGAGAGACACAGAAATAGAGAGAGAGAGAGAGAGAAAGAAAGAAAAAGAGAGAGGGATAGCGAAAACAAGCAAGACAACACAAGAGAAAGAGACGCGAGACGCGCGCTGTTTGCCGCCCCTGCCGCGGAGCGCGCCTCGCGTTTCGCCCCCATCCTCTCCGTTCGCGAGAGAAAGAGAGAGAGAGAGAGAGAGAGAGAGACAGAGAGAGAGAGAGCGAGAGAACACGAGAAGCAACAAGAGAGAGAGAGAGAGAGAGAGAGAGAAGGAAAGGGAGAGGGAGGGGAGGGAGGGAGGGAGGGAGGGGTGGGTAGAGAGAGAGAGAGAGAGAGAGAGAGAAAAAAAGAGACTGCACCATTAGCAACATGTGTATTCTTGGGCACGCATGTGCTGGCGCAGGGACTCGGCGGTATGTGGGACACCCGATGATTTAGTTTTCGCGCGACGTGGGCTCCAGAACTCCCGACCCCATCCATGCCACAATTCTTCGCGCGGTGAATTGTTTTTGCGGGTCCCTGGGCTCCGTCCCCAGCCGCTTCGTTGTGGCTTCTTTGCCACGTTGGAGGTCTGCGCCCTAGGGTGAAACAACATCGTCCCCCCCTCCGACCTGTCCAGGCGTGCGTTCTGGCTAGGATGCTGCCCGAAATCAAGCCGTGGCCGCCAGGAGCCTCCAGGAGGGCCCAAAGGGGGGCTATGACATCCCTCAAGACCTTGATCCTTGACGTTCGAACCTCGACCCTCGGTCTGGCCCTACAGCCCTTGCAACCGTCGAGACCACTTCCGAAGATGTCGATGCAGCCGCCACCACCGAGGCCGTTCCCAATACATACTTGCTGAAGATCCGACGGCAACTCTGGCTGTGCCGGCTAAGCCCACTCTCCTGAAAAACCCTCCCCAATCCGTGGGGGAGCGACAAATGGAAGCGAGCGGGCGCCCGGTGCAAGGAAAGCGAGATCGCCAGCGTTGGCACCACCCGTGCTGAACTTGGGCCATGACTCCAAAGCAGGTTAACTGGATTCACCTCCTCACAGGAGCGAAGCAGCGCTCCCTTTCACCCCCTCTCTCCTGAAGGGGAACGTGAGGGGTTCCGCTCAGGGAGGGAAACATCGACCTGGAATCGGTGATAGTACATCGCCGATAGGCCCCCGATAGCGGAACCGCACGGTCTGGGATGAGCTCTCGGGCGCCTATTGGCGATGAGTGCGCGATTGGGGGTCGATGCGCCCCCCCACCCCGGAGCCTGTTCCCCCACAGAACTTGTCCCATGGTTTTCGGGCCATAACTCGGCTCTCTGGCGGCTGACGATATAGACACCCCCGTTACGGTCTCGGCCAGGCGCAGCTGCTGGAAGGCATGCTGAGGCTGGGAGGCCGCCAGGAAGGGACGAAAACGCCTGAAGATCTCGAACTTCGAACCGCCTATCCCCCTTGGCGTTGCCTCTGATCCCCTACCCCCAGCTGGGAAGCTGTCGAGAACCGACGAAAACACGCGAAAACCTTGAACCTCGAACCACCTACTCCCCTCAGCGTTGCCTCTGAGGGGAAAGATCCCCACGAAACATGGAACCAATGCCGACTGATTTGGCGACGGAGCGCGTGGATCAGGGCTGACTCCCCCTGTTCGTGATTCGTTCCCCTTGTTTTTTGCGCCCGGTCTGGCAATCGGCCACCGCACTTTCACCGCAGCCGTAGCCGTACTCCCTTCGCCTCTCTCCCTCCCCGAGAGCGGGCCCCCCCGGAGGAGGATGCGGCGCCCTCCAGTGGCGACCCGACGAGAACTGGCGCAACCGCAGGAGAACCTCGAGCTTCGAGCCGCCTATGGCCCAGTCAGCGTGGCCCCCGATGCCCACCCCGCCCAGGGCGGAGGCCCCCGGGAGGAGGACGCGTGCTGGTGCGGGGAGGCAGACGGCGCGTCCAGGGAAGGACGGACGCGGGGAGGAGGGCGACCGGAGCACTGCGGGCTCAGCTCGGGCATGTCCTGTCCGCCTGCGGACTTGGAAGAGAAACTAGACATAGCAAACACAGACTCACACATGGGCAACAACAGCAAAAAAATGATCCCCATACCATCTTTTGCTTGTTTTTTTCGACTAGTCCTCCTACAGAGGGACATGCCCGACTGAATAGCAGGCCCAGGAAACTGCCACGCTGCTGCAGAAGCCCTCCCACGTCGCATCCTCAGAGTCCCTCGGACCCACCCCCCAAGATGGGGAAGCCGAAAAGTACCGATACCGCTACTCTGATCAGGCTTCCGAGGCGAATCCAGCGGTGGCGACGAGGGCCTCCCAGGAGGCCGACAATGGAGAAAACGGGGAAAAAAGAAGAGCGCTTGTTAGAGGGCGCCGGCCCTACATCTACAGACAAGGACAGAGGAGGAGGAGGAGGAGGAGGAGGAGGAGGAGGAGGAGGAGGAGGAGGAGGAGGAGGAGGAGGAGGAGGAGGAGGAGGAAGGAGGGAGGAGGAGGAGGAGGAGGAGGAGGAGGAGGAGGAGGAGGAGGAGGAGGAGGAGGAGGAGTCTCCTCCTCTCACAAGAGAGCGGGGCCTCCAGTAAGAGGACGTAGATGTCCTCGAGGGTGACCCGCTCGACCACGGGCGCGGCGCGCTCCTCCCAGAGGGGGAGGGGGACCGCGGATACCCGCAGGGGGATGGCGACGGCGGGAGGGGGCACCACGCAGGAGAGGGTGCAAGAGGAGGAGGAGGAGGAGGAGGAGGAGGAGGAGGAGGAGGAGGAGGAGGAGGAGGAAAAAGAAGAAGAGGAACATCGACATTAATAGGAATATGAAGGTGAATCTGCGGATGCTGATGCTGCTGATGATGCTGATGATGATGCTGATGATGATGATGACGATGATGATGATGATGATGATGATGATGATGATGATGATGATGATGATGATGATGATGATGATGATGATGATGATGATGATGATGCGGGGGAGGAGGAAGGGAACGAGGACGACGACGAAGGATTCGGAAGATTCTGCTCCTCCTCCTCGTTTCCTCCTCCTCCTCCTCCTCCCGCTCCCCTCCTCCCTCCTCCTCCTCCTCCTCCTCTCCCTCCTCCCCTCCTCCTCCTCCTCCGCCTCCCCCTCCTCCTCCTCCTCCTCCTTGCCTCCTCCTGCTCCTCCTCCTCCTCCTCCTTTTCCTCCTTCCTTTCCTCCTCCTCCTGCTCCTCCTCCTCCTTTTCCCCCTGCTCCTCCTCCTCCTCCTCCTCCTCCTCCTCCTCCTCCTCCTCCTCCTCCTCCGTCCGCCACGTTGTTCTGGAGCAAAAGCAGCCGGTGCCCTCGGTAGAAATCTGGGGTCCCTGGCTCGGCACTGGAGTTTTGCTCGCACGGTTCGTACTTAACCAAGACAGCTTACGCACAGTTGCCGAGGAGCGACGTGCTGCACTAAGACACCGAGAGCCTTGGAACCCTCGTCACAGAGAAGAGTTGTTCTTCTTCTATGGTGTTGTGTGTGAATGTCCCTGGCGTGCATACTTTTGATGAGTGATTGAATGAAGCTGAAAATGAGGATGAGGAGGACGATGCGGATGCGGAGGAGGAAAAGGAGGTGAACAGAGGAGGAAGGTGAGAGGGACGAAGAAGAAGAAGAAGAAGAAGAAGAGGAAGATGAATCTGAACATTAATTTGAATATGAAGATGAATATGCTTATGCTGATGCTTCTGATGATGATGCTGCTGATGATGATGCTGATGATGATGCTGAACATGATGATGAGGAGGAGGGGGAGGAGGAGGACGACGACGAAGGATTCGGAAGATCCTCCTCCTCCTCCTCCTCCTCCGCCCCCTCCTTCTCCTCCTCCTCCTCCTCCTCCTTCTCCTCCTCCTCCTCCTGCTCCTCCTCCTCCTCCTGCTCCTCCGCCTCATCCTCCTCCTCCTTCTCCTCCTCCTTTTCCCCCTGCTCCTCCTCCTCCTCCTCCTTTTTCTTCCTTGCCTCCTCCTCCTCCTCCTCCTCCTCCTCCTCCTCCTCCTCATGATCATCAGCTCGCTGTTCCACTGGGGCGCGCTGATCCGGGGCGGCCTATGCCATGCAGCGGGCCCCAACCTGCCGCACAGCAGCTCCCGTGCCCGAGGCAGGGGAGGGCAAGCTGGGGGCGGGGGGGGGGCGGCCCCACGTGGCTGCCGAGCCACGTGGCCGGCCAGAAGGGATCTCCGCATGGGGCATACGGTCGTCCTGAGGGCAACGGGACCTGGACCCCGTCCTCCGCCTCGTCCACCTCCTCGTCCACCTCCTCCTCGTCCACCTCCTCCTCCTCCTCCTCCTCCTCCTCCTCGGAAGCCGAGAACGTCGAGTAGGGGATCGACAGCAGGATTGATTTATCCCAACATTGTTTTTCCCGCCGAATCTGCAAACAATGTACGAACCTTCCACGTTTTTTGTTGATTTTGTTGTTGTTGTTTTGTTATTTGTTCTTGTTATTTGTTTTTTTTGTTTTGCATGTTCGGCGGGAAACCAAATTTGGAGTACATTAATTCTGTAGTCGATGCCCTGGTCTGAAGGTCCCGTGCCCACCCCGCTGAGCGTCAATATCTCGCCGAAAGGCCGGCTGCCCGGACGAGGGGCCGCGCGGCCTGGAGATGCTGCCCGCGGCCGCGCAGCGACCTCCGCGGCCGCTTTCCTCCCGCCGCGAGCCGCAGCGCCTCTCTGTGTGTCTGCTCGCGGTCCTGCTCTGCAGATCCACGAACACGCCACGAATGTGTGTATGTGTGTGTATGTATATATATATATATATATATACAGGTCTACGTATCTCTGTTTTTGTGGATGCCACGACAATGGGCACCCTAACAATCCTATCATTGAGTTTACCATGTGTTTAAACTAAACTGTCGGAAGCATGTTCTAAACACGTTTAAAGCATGCTTTACATGTTCAAAACATGTTTAACACATGTTTTAGACACCTGGGAATTATTTGGCAACATGCTTCCTCTCCATCGATCGTCCCCCACAACTCTATTTATATACACGGACACCCTCCGACGAACCTAGCATGTGCTTCAGGGAGGGTGTCGGTGTAGAAAGTCGGTGGCTCCCAGTGGTGATGGATACACCACCTACCTCCCCTGAGGCCCAGGAACAATGCAGCAGAGGGTGTCTATGTATATGTTTTGGTGGCGGGAAGAAGTCGGCACGGAGGTCCCAAACGTCGATTTTGTAGCGTTGCCAACTTCCGGGGATGGGCAGACCTCCCTTCAGTAAAACGTGGTTTAGTGAAAACGACCTCGGGCCCAAACCTGGTGGGCGCAAACCTGGAAAATGACGACCGCGGCGCCCTCTCGAGAACCGAAAACGGACAATTCACTAATCGACGTGTCAGGGTAGGAGGTCTGTCCACCCCCGAAACTTGCGGCAGTCACACACCCGTGTTGGCGGGCATTTTGCGTGACCCCTTTCGGAGGCCCTCCGGAGAGCCTTCGGGAGCCCCGCGTTGGCCGTGACCGCCGCTCCGAGACGGAGCGCTTGTGACGCCAACACAGTGGACACCCCGGATGCATGTCGTCGTCTCTCTCCCCCAGTTCAGGGGAGAGATCCCGAGGCTTCTCCGAAGGCTCCTGGCTCCTCGCCGGCTGGCCGCGAGCTGCCCGACGGGCAGGCGCAGACGCCCTCCGTCTGCGCCCGTTGCACGCCGCCCGTGGAACACGCATCCCCGGACGAGGCCCCGGGGCACCCGGACCCCCGGCGGCGTGCTTTCTGTTCACGACGTGGGCCCCCGGAGGTCTGGGCCCCATCCCAGGGGGCCGCACGATGAAGCCAATGAGCTCACGCCGTCTAGGTTCGAGCCTCGGTGGCCGCGGCGTGAGCAGCACATTCACGCAGCAGATCGATGCGTGCAAGCACACCTTGAACTACTCATGCAACGTGTGTGTAATCACGCGCTGCAGCCAACGATGCTCGACCTGTCATCCTGGGCCGTTTATGAACGGTCCTGGGGCCCAGTGTGGGCCCCCCGAGACGTCGCGCGAAGATCTAGATGGTCTGAGAGCTCTGCGGTCGTTCCGCGGCATTCTTCATCCTCCCGTCTTGCCCCTCCTTTGCTTCCGTCCCAATTAGCTCCAGACGCGTCTCACCGCTAGCCCGACCGCTTGTTGGATTCATCTCGCCACTGAGCAACTGCATTTCATCACGACGACGACGACGAGGACGACGAGGACGAGGACGAGGAGGACGACTCGCCGGCGAGGACGACGAGGACGACGACGAGGACGACGAGGACGACGACGACGACGAGGACGACGATGACAACGACGACGACGACGATGACGACGACGACGAGGACGACGAGGACGAAGACGACGAGGACGACGAGGACGACGAGGGCGACTCGCCGGCGACGCCCCGCGCCAGCCGCGGGCGGAACCGCACGGCCGCGAGCCCTCGAGCGAGCTCGGCGCCCCGACCGCGGCGGGCTCCCCGGGGGGGGGGGGGCCGGGAGGCCCCCCCCCCGCGCGGGTGCCGCGCGAGGGGCGCCCCCCTCAGCAGGCCCTCGCGGGCGCGGCCCGCCGCCCGCGGGGTGCGGTCGCCGAGGGCCGCGGGGCTGGGCCGAGGACGAGGACGAGGAGGAGGAAAAGGAGGAGGAAAAGGAGGAGGAGGAGGAGGAGGAGGAGGAGGAGGAGGAGGAGGAGGAGGAGGAGGAGGAGGAGGAGGAGGAGGAGGAGGAGGAGGGCGAGGAGAGGAGGAGGAGGAGGAGGAGGAGGAAGAGGAGGAGGAGGAGGAGGAGGAGGAGGAGGAGGAGGAGGAGGAGGAGGAGGAGGAGGAGGAGGAGGAGGAGGAGGAGGAGGAGGGAGGGGAGGAGGAGGGCGAGGAGAGGAGGAGGAGGAGGAGGAGGAGGAGGAGGAGGAGGAGGAGGAGGAGGAGGAGGAGGAGGAGGGCGACCACACACGCAAGAGTTTTTTTTCCTGGAGGGGAAGGAGGGGCATGATCTGCAGCAGCATCCCAGGAGCAAGAGGAGGCATCGGCGAGAGGAAGGACAGGGAGGGGAAGAGGGGGAGGAGAAGCGACCATGCTTCCACGCGCTTCTGCAGCGTCAAGTGAAAACGGTATGGGTATAGCTCTCGGGGGAGGGCACGAGTGTAAATAGCGTGCCACTTCGGGCGTTTTTGAAGCCCCTCGGCGAGGGCGGCTGCTTGATTGGCCTCGGCAGCCGCGGAACGCTGGGGGCCACAAGGGGGCCTTCGGGGGCGCGACCGAATCGAGACGGGCGCGCAGGAATTGCGCGATGCTCTGGTCGCGCCAAAACGGCGGGGACCAAAGCTGCTGAACGTGGCGAACAATGGTGTTGCCCGACCACGAGGCTTCGGACAGCTCGTCGTGCCAGGCTTGAAAGTTGGAGATAATGACGCGCCGCCGCAGAGTAGGCGGCAATGGGTGTCGTGGCCGAGCCAGGCGCCCGCGCGCGCAGCGACCAATGATCGGGGCCCGTCATCGAGCTCGGCGGCAGCTTGAGGAACTTATGAATGCTGCGAGGCTCTTTGGCGAGCAACGTTTTCGGCGGCTGATAAAACTGCGCCGCGTAGCCTATGGTGGGGGGAATCGCAATTTGGTAGAGGCGGAGCGAAGAGCCAGGAGGAGAGTCGGAGGCCGAGGTCTTCAGGATTCTCTCCGGCTGCTGGTCATTAGTGGTGTCGGGGCCCAGGAAAACGCCATGCTATTTGGCAGCGCCGGTGATGGAAAAAGGATTGCCATTCTGGGATCAGCTGGCGCAGCATCGCGCGCACTTCCTGCGCTACTTCGTCAGCGCATTGGGCCCACAAGGGGGCGATCATGCATTTGAGGAGGTGGAGGTGGAGCGAGGCGAGGCTCGAGGCCGAGGCGAAGAGGGTTAGAGCGAGGTGAGGTACGTGAACAGGACAGCGCCGAGATCATCTGCACGCCCACCGATCGAGGCCTCGCGGGGGTCAGGTGGGGGCGCCAGATCCAGCGAGCGAATGATGGGGTCCATGTCGAAGGTCCACATGGGGGCCGCTGATAGGGGCATCCTTGCATGACCCCTGAATTGATCATCAGCAGTGGGGCCGCCACGTCGCGAACGCGCGTCGAGGCCAGCGCTAGCGAGTAGAGGCCGCGAGTCGCAGCGAGGTATCCTGGCGGTAACCCCATGTGCTCGAGGACCGCGAACAGCCGCGTGCGATTCATGCTTGGGAACGCTGCTTTGATGTCAGAAGCGACAAAGAGCGGGAAACATCAGTCGGCCTGTTCATGAAATTCGACCGCTCTCGCTCGCACGTCTAGCTTGGCAATGTTCTGGCAAAAAATTTGTGGCCGCGAATGAACCCCCGCTGGGTATCGTGGACCCTGCTCTGCGCGAGCTTAGTGAGCGAATAATTGATGGCCGAGGCGAACGCCTTGGCGTCGCAATTCTTCAGGGAGAGCGGTCTGACCCCCGACGCGTCGCGAAGGCATTCGAGCGCATCGCCTGGTTTGTCGCCCTTCGGCGGGAACGCGAATATGGAGCGGTTGAAGGATGAGGGGGGGATTTGGGGGGGGGGGCAGGAAGGGCGCAGAGGAGGCGAAGGATGATGGGGCAGACGGATTCCACGGTGGCAGGCACCGCCATCCAAGCTTGATATGGGGGCCAAACTGGGCCAGGCGCTGACTTTGGACCCTGCTTGAATGCTTGAATCAGGGCTGCGGGCGACGGGATTGGCAGGTCAGCAACAGGGTAAGACGGTGAGACCCTGTTCAGGGAGGCGTCGATTTCGTCCCTGGAGACGCGATTATCCGAGAAGATCGTGGCCCAGTGGGGCCTGAGTGTGGGGGCCACCTGATCCGGCTCTCTGGCCACCAGGGGCAGATTGGCCCCACCTCCGATGGCGCGAGGATTTTGTGCAATCTGAGTGGTGGCGATGCCGCGCAAAATGAAGCGCCCTGAAAAAAGGCGCCCGAATCGCGGCACGACGCTGCAGCGAGCGTTGAATGCGCCACTGCTCCTCCAGAATCGGCTGGTCATTCGCTCGGGCCGCGCGTGGGGCCGCTAGGTGCTGCTCGCGCTCATGCCGCGTATGGTTGTCGCGGATGGCGGCATTCTGGAACTCGGCCGAGTCGCGCAGCTGCGGGGGGAATCCCGACGCGCCCAGGGATCTCTGACCAAGCTCTGCGGTGGCAGCTAAGAGGCGGGCGGTGGGCAGATCGGCGCGCCAAATCGCGCGGGCGATCGCCCTGGGCTTGAGGCGCCTACTCTCCAGCGCGTTCACGTCGCCTGTGCCGAGCGGAAGGCGCTGGAGCTCGTTGCGGACGAGGTCGGCGGCCAGGAACATGATCTGCATCGTGACGTCGTAGCGGCGAATGTCCTTCATGTTGTCCAGCTCTGCTTCGCTGGGCATCTTCGTGACGAGGGACTTGTGCTGCTTGGAGCGAAAGACGAAATCGGGGAGTGGGCGCTGGTCCTTCGCCGGTGGCTGGCGCGTCTCGATCGCGAGCTTCATAATGGCGTGGTCGCTGAAGCGCGTGCCCGAAAGCGCCGACGAGTCCTGCGCGATGTTGAGCTCGCAGTGGAGGCGCGGGATGAAAAGGGGGCGGGAATGGCAGCGAAGACCCTGTCGATCGTGGTGCCCGTCTGGTGACGTTTGGAGAGGTGGGTCGGGATGCCAGAGCTGATCTCGATGGCGTTGGAGGCTGGCGCCAGAAGCTCTGGTTCTGCGGCAAGCGGCCCTCGACGGTCTGGCGGCGCTGGCTGGCTGAGGGGCGAGGTGCGACTGCGAGGGCCCGTCGGAGAAGCTGAAGTCACCCATGGCGATGAACGCGAAGCGGAGCGGGTCGCTGTTGGACCACAGCGTGTGGGTGGTCCACTCGTCGCGGGGCCTGACCTTCTGGGCGTCGTTGAGGTCGTAGTTGTGCGCGTTGAGGATGCGGATCTCGTGGTCGGAGTTGTGGTTGGTGATCGTGATGAGCTGTGGGCGGCTGTCGACGATGCTGCGGGGCGTGGCGACGGGCTTGAGGAAGGACGGGGAGCGGCCAGCAGCAGCATCGTTGCGAAGCTGTTCTCGTTCCGCACGCGCGAGGCCAGGCGCGAGGACGGCGAGGCCACCGGCGCCTCCAGACTCGCGGCCCTGAAAGTAGCCGTGGTAGGAGGCCGAAAAAGGGGGGCGAGCCAGCATGGTCTCCGGCTCCGCCTGCGAGCCGTGGCTCTCCTGGATGAGGATGAGGGCCCGCGAGCGGAAGGCGCCCTCCAGCTTCCGACACTTGAGGCGGCGTCGTCGGGGGTTGTGGCAAAGGATCTGCAGCGAGGCGTTGTGCCCGGTGGCCTCCCACGGGGCACAGTTGCGTTTGAAAGCGCCGCGTCGAGGCGTCGACCGAGATGCAGGAGGCCTCGAACCTCTGCGTGACAAATTCCTCGCTGATGCCCATGGGCGCGACCGCCGCAGGGGCCCAGTTGAGCTTGGAGTGCTCGCGGAGGCCCTGCGGCTGGACCTCCGCGATCGGCATTGCGCCCGACTGCGATGCCCGACTGGCGCAGCGCCCTGATGGTGGCGCCGGGGAAATGCTCGCCCAGGATGCCCGCGATGCGTTTGGTCTGAGGCTCCGCGCGAACCTGCTTGGGCGACTGGTCGGGGGAGACGTGGGGCGGCGCGACGGCGCCCTGGACGTTGGGGTCCGAGAGTGTGCGCCATCTGCAGCCGATAAGCTTGAGAGCGCGAGCGAGAGCGAGTGTGCGGGGTCGAGCGACTTCAGGTCCGCCACCGGTGTGTAAGTGAAAACGGCGAGCGGGGGCGTCCTCGAGTAGTTGCACATGTTCGGCGGTGAGCTGGGCGTCCTGTATCCAGGGATCGAGGGCGCGACGTACTTCAGCAGGTTGGATGTTGCTCGGGGCGCCGATCTGGGAGAAGCACGGGTTCGGTTCTCGCTCGTATCCCGCGACGTCGACGAGGTCGACGATCGGGATTTGTGCTTCGGCGGGAGAGACTGCTTGTTCGAGGCGTCGTGCGGCTTGGCGAAGGGCTTCCTGTTGCGAGGCTTGTTCGTCTTGGCGGCGGCGAATGGTCCAAGGTCGCGTTCAGCTTGCTCGCTGCGGGCTTTCTGCGGGGTGTAGTACTGCTCGGTGGTTGTGCGAAGAGTATGTTGGACATGTGCCCGAGTCGTGTCGAAGGTTGCCGAGCCGTTGGGTGGCCATGGTGAGCTGCGCGTTGGCCACGCTCTCAATGGCAGCAGAGAGTCCGGCTGGTGCAGGTCCTCCAGGAAGCTGTGGGAGCTGTGGGGGATGTCCATGGGGAGCAGCTGCTGGGCGTTGCTGTCGTGGTGGTCGCGGCGCAGCGGGTCGCTCGGCAGCGGCGGCTGCAGCGTGCTGTGGAGGAGCAAGAGGCGGCGCAACGTCTGCTCGAAGTTCTTGTGACGGAAACGCTTGGGCAAGCTCGATTTCGGCGGCGGGGCGAGCGGCTTCTTTTTGATCCATGGGGGGTGATGAGCGGCGCCCAGAGGAGAAGCATATCCAGGGGCCTCACGCTGACGGGCTCCGCAAGGTCGTCGTGGTCGCGAGACACTGGCTGCTGTGGAGCGTCCACAATGCCAAGGGCCTCGTCGTTGAAGAGGGTCACGTCTGTCTGAGCGATCGCAGTCTTTGTCGCGGTCGTCGCGCCGTCGTTCACGTTCGCGTTCTTCGCGGCGGGCGCGGCGTTTGGCTTGTCGAGTGTCGCTGCGTCGAGCACCATCTCCTTCCGCTGAAACCCCACCACTTCTGGAGGCGCGAGAACCTGTTGCGCGGGGGCCGTCCGCGCTGTAATATGACATTGTGACGGGTCGAAGTAGCACTGATAACTAACGGCGGCGGTCTGTTGGCAGGCGCCGAGGAGGGCGAAGAAGAGCACGTAGGCGGCGAGGACGAGGAAGGCGGTGGGCTGGGCCTGCAGCGAGAGCGGTGTGCCAGGGGCGCGGCGCTCTCCTGGGCTTTGCTATGGAGGTGCCAGGGGCGCGAGGCTCAGATCTGGGCTTGAATCTGGAAAGGACCGCTCTGAGAGGAAGCTGGAATGGGAGCCTACCTCGTGAACGCAGCGAAGACGACGAGATTTGGCCTTGAGCCAAAATGGCTGGGGATGATGATGATGGTGGTGGTGGTGATGGTGATGATGATGGTGGTGGTGATGACGATGATGATGAGGATGATGATGATGGTGGTGATGATGATGCTGCTGAGTATTGGGAGGATGATGAGGACGGGGTTTTGGGGGGGATGGCAGGAGGTGAGGGGGAGGGGCGAGGAGGGAGGGATGAGGAATTGGGGGATGGCGGCTCTGTAAGGGAAAGAGGGAGGAGGAGGGAGAGGCGGAGGAGGGGGGAGGAGAAGATGAAGGCGGCTAAGGAGATGGAGGAATATGAGGAGAGGGGCAGGCAGGAGTGGAGTGGGCAGGTCGAGGAGGGAGGACGAGGAGGAGGAGGAAGAGGAGGAGGAGGAGGCTGGAGGAGGAGGAGGAAGAGGAGGAGGAGGGGGCGTAGACTGAGGCGCAGGCGTTTGGCCGAAACTGCCATTTGCCCGCAGGGGGCAGGCAAAGGGCAGAACCGGCCCAACCCTAGGTGTGTCGGGGGCGCCGTAACCCCGGCCACGACTCTTTTCCGCGGCTCCAGGCCAGCGGAACCAGCCTGGCATAGAAGATTACGCTCTCACAGGTCCAGCGCCAAGCAGGTGTTGAGTGCGCGCCACAGCAGTCAAGGTGCACCACTCAGCAGGAAGATGTCGAGTCAGGTCTCAGGATGGAGATGCCCGTGCGGAGAGAAGGTTCCAGTTGCGAAGTGGAATTGCAAGTGCGGAACTTATTTCAGTCAACGTATGAAGGTGGTCTGGGCAAGACGACCGAGGAGCGTGGGCGCGAACGGAGCACCATGGCAGGATCAGGGCCGCCACCAGCCATCCAAAGCAGCAGTCAACAAGATGATTGCGACCGTGCGGCCCATCCCTCTGCAGGGGGCCGAGGCGAACCTGACCTGGGGCCCGCCGCCGCTCGACGAGTCCAAGGTTGCCGCCTATCGCGCCAAGGCCAGGCAGAAAATGGAGTCCCTCGCACTGTCGGCCATCGCAGCCAAGGCAGCAGGCATGGACGACGCAGAGGCCCGCTACGAAATCTCGATGTGGAAGGCTGCCCTGGTCGCGCTCAAGCCGATCGCCCAGCAGATCGCAGACATGAGGAACAGGAAGTCTCGCCTCGACGACAGGATCCGCAAGATCAAACACGACCAGATGAAGCTCGCGGAGGAGGAAGCGTCAGTCGCAGCCGAGATTGACGAGCTCAAAGCCCAGATCGAGCAGCTAGTTCAGGAGGAGGCCGAGCAGATCGACGAGGCCATGCAGGCGCCGCAGCCAGGGCCGCGGCCGCCGCCCGTGCCTCCAGCAGGCAGCGCGGCAGCTGCGGGGCCAAGGCCTACCGCCCCAGTGGCCGCTCCACATGGGCAGGCTGGGCCGCCGTGGCGTGCATGGCCGCAGCAGCCGCCGCCGCAGGCTCAGATGCCCGTGATCCCGCAGCACCTCATGGTGCCCGTGGTCCCGCCGCATTGCTTCGTCGACGCCATGAATGCCAAGGGCCACGGCAGGGGCGGTCAGAGCGCGGCGCCAGCATATGGCGGGCAGCAGCCAACGCCGCAGGGGCCAGCGGTTGGTGGTATCACGGCCGAGCAGGCAATCCAGCTCAATGGCGTCATCCAGCAGATGGAAACCAACAAGCAGCAGTTCACAGCGATGAGCGACAATCTATAGTAGGGTTGACCACGGCGATCAGCGACCTGAGCAGGTAGAAGACGACAGCAGAGCGCATGCCAGTGCCGCCATCGCCGACAGCCAGTACAGAGGCATCAACGCCAGGGGTTGGTGTGAATGCCACGGCTACGCAACATGGGGCTGTGGGGTTTCGCATGGGCCCGATCACCATAGCCCCGACGAGCCTCGCCCAGGCCCTCGAGGAGTCCCAGCAAGAGCAGATCCCATTCGAGGGCACGCTCACCCCCATCTCGCCGACACAGGAGGTCAAGGAGGTCGAGGCGCTTCCTGGCCCGCCGCGGTCTGTCTCAGGCTATCAGGGCGAGTTCGGAGAGGCGGACTCACCCTTCCCCAGGACGGCGTCAGAGGCCACGACGTCGGGAGACAGCCCCGCCAGGAAGATGCAGAGGGGAGACGACGAGATAGTGGAGATCCTGGGCGAGGAGCAGCAGGCCGAGATGCTGGCCAGAGAGGGCGGCGCGTGAGTTGGGGTACGCAAAGGAGGAGGCTGTTTAATGCATCTTTCCCTGTCAGTCTCTCCCCTCCTCCGCTCCCAGGCTCTCCCGTTCCAGCGCTGGTCCCAGCGCTCCGCAGGCGCCCAGTCATTCTATCCCTGTCCGCCTTGCTCAATTTTGACGCGGATCAGTCGGTCCCCCCTTCCCTCCCTCACGGACCTGGGGACCTGCAGTCCGCTCAGAGCCGTGGGCCCGAACCTACTCAAGACGAGAACCCACCAGGTGGACCCGAGCAGTTTTGCGTTCCGTGTGACAGTTGGGGTGACTTCACGCGTGTTATCTCCTCGCTTGGCCCACTTGTCCGTCTCTCTCGCCCGGTTCCCGTAAATGAACTCCACACCTCCGCGAGGCTAGCTTGGGGGCTTGCCGAGCCGCCGCAGGCGCCACATGCAGCCATCGAGATCTATTCCGACGGCTCGTGGCAGCCCGACGACCCAGCCAAGTCAAGTTGGGCCGCGAGCGTAGTTGCCAGATCCACCGACAGCACCGATGGTCAAACCAAGGTGCACTTCTGCGGCTACCTGCGGGGGCAGGCGGCCAGGGCGACACCGGGGGGTATAGATTTGGCCAAGGTTCCCAGCACAACGTTTGAGATACTAGGCATCTACTGGGAGTTACAGTGGATTTTGGCGGGGGCCCCAAGGGAAAACGGGCACCCAGTTTTGGATTTCAACCATGGGCCCCAGGTGTCGTTTCTAGTTGACAATGCCACTTCATTTGCCTTGGCGCAGGTGCAAGTTGTGGCCGCGGGGGTAGACGGCCAGCTTGTAAAGTTGACCAGGCATGCTTTAAGACTTGCGAGGAGCAAAGCAGACATCACTTTTTTCACGTCCGTTCCCAGGGAGGAAACCCTTGGAACGAGTGCTCCGATTCGCTTTGCAAAACCGATCTGGCGGCGAGCCTAGAGGTTCCCGGCGAGGTCCTTGAGGGCCTGATGTTCGGACAAGAAATGGACTGGGATTGGATGCGCCGTCTCCCCGACAGGCTACGTGCCCAGTACCCCCCTGTTATCCAGGGCGACTTCAGGGGGCCCCTGGTATTGTAAGAAGTTAGCGAGGAGCACACTCAGAAGCCTGTGGTGGTGAGGACGGCCACCACATCAGTTGACATTGAGTGTGAAGTAGCATCCTTCAATGCGCTATCGGCCTCGGACAGAGAGCAAGGAGCTCTCCTGCCGAAGCCCCAGAGGCGACTCACGAAGAAATCCCCCCTTCCCCCTCTGGCCCATAGGAGGCCTAGAGCTCACGGACCGCACCTCAGGCTCCAGTCAGAGAAGCCAAGGTTTTGCTCGTTGGGGTCCAGGAGGCCAGAACCCACCAGGGGGCCAGGAGCGCCGAAGGATGCGAAAATTTTTCCTCGGGAGACGCCCGCGGCAACTTAGGATGCGAGCTTTGGGTTGCCCAGGATGTTCCCTGCAGGGTCAAGGGGGGCCAAGAGTTGTTCCTAGCGAGGAAAAACGTCCACATCCTTCGCGCCGGCCCCAGGGGACTGGTGGCCACCATCAATGCCGCCCACTTTAAAGTGCGAGTTGCAGTGCTGCGCGGACCCCACAGCACTACTTTTGCTACCGAGGAAGACAGAACTGCGTGGTGGAGAGACACAGACGAGCTTATCGTCAAGTTTCAAGTCTCCCTCACCATGTGCGATTCCGACGCGAGAGTCGGGCCCCTTGTCTCCGAGAGTATGGGAAGGCAGGGGTTCTGTCAGCAGGGGGGTGACGGAGTGGAGTACATCCATGCTCACTTGCTTGCGGCCAAGATGGTCGCTCTCAATACTGTGCTGCACCAAGCCTCTGAGGGCCATACGTGGGTTTCCAACTCAGGGGTCCCCCACAGGATTGACTACGTTTGTGCCGACGGGGACCTGTGGCGGTCAACACCTACGTGTGGTACACGATAGATGCCCAGCATGCCAAGCCATATCATTTTCCTGTCGTGGCCCATTTCAAGAGGCCAGCTGTGCAGGCGACAGTGAGACACCAGCAGCGATATGACCATCGCAAGATCACGAACTCCGAGTGTTGCGAAGTTTTTAGGGCCAAGATTGCGTCCATTGAGCCAGTCAGGTGGGATGTGGGAGTGAATGGGCATGCCAGGATATCTGAGCAACGGGTTTTGAAGGTTGCGGCCGATGCTTCCCCCCCTGGCCCCCTCCCCCCACCCTTCAAACCCTGCGTCGAGCAAGGCGCGCTCAACCTCATCAGACTCAGGAGAAGAATTAAAGCGATTCTGAGAGCGTGCAGGCGAATGGACGCGACAGGCATCCTCGACCTCGCCCAGCAGTGTTGTGCCTCTCCGCCCCCCATGCTAGAGGGGGTGCCAGAAGAGGCGCAGGCTTTGTTCCTGCCCATCATGCGACAAGGTCTTAAATTGAGTGCCAGTGGGTTTTCGGCCAGCAAGCTGGCAGACGCGGCTGCTATGTTCCTCCGCATGACCCACAAAGTGGTCAAGTGCCTTATTGTGTCGGCCAAAACCGAGCTCCTCCAACAAATGGGCGAGCTCCTCTCCTCGTCGCTCACGGCTGGGTCCGCCGAGCAGGAATGGGCCCACCAGAAGACCATCGCCCGACTGGGGGGGGGGGGGGGGGGGGGCAAGTCCAAGTACCCCCCAAGGACCACCTCCCCATGATGAAAGAGGAGGATGGCGAGGTTTTCCAGAGCGCTGAAGCCATTGCCGACAGGTTTTTGGAAAGGTTTTCGGCGATGGAGGCGGGGGAGACCCTCCGGCCAGGCCAGCTCGCGGATGCGTGCAATACCCATTGCGAAGCGTTTTTTTGACAGAGCCCCCGCTTTGGTCAAGTGCCCACTCCAATTTATTGAGCCCAAGGATAGATTGCAGGAGAGCTTCCTGAAGGCCAAGGTGGGGAAGCAACCGGGGCCGACGGGCATTCGCCGCGAGCTTTTGAAGATCGCTGCGTCCGAGATGGCCGACCTTTTTTGCCCCCTCTTCATGAAAGTGACGGTCCAGGGAGCCGAACCGATCTCGTGGAAGGGTGGATGGGCGGTCCCAGTGCCCAAAAAGCCCCACCTTTGCTGTTTCAAGAATTACCGCGAAATCCTGCTAGGAGAAGTGGCGGCCAAGCACCGCCATTCGTTTCTGAGGACGCTCGTCGCTAGGGTTGTCAAGGGCCTCGCGGGTCCCAACCAGATGGGGGGTCTGCCTGGGAGGGGGACTGACTTGGCCTCGCTGGCCACCAGAACCGCCCTCGAGCTGCTCAAGACCCAAGGAGAAACGGCCATCCTTGTTTCTTTTCGGACCTCAGGGGCGCTTTCTACCGAGTCCTGCGACAATTTGTCGTGGACAGTGCTCCCCTCGACGAAGAAGAGGTCGTCGACAGGCTGCAGATTCTGCTTGCGCTAGTCCCATCGTTTCAAGCCCTGCTCAGGCAACCGGCCCTTCTTACCGACAAGGCCCCCCCTCAGCTCGCCCGCATGGTGTCCGAGGCTGCTGGAGCGACGTGGTTTGGAGTAAGGCTTGCCGCGAGCTTAGCGCTCCCCGAGACAGGCGCTCGAGCTCGAAGGCCGCTCGGAGACATACTGTTCATCGCCGCCTTTGCCCCTGCTCATGCTAAGGTGCACCAGCGGCTTAAGCAGAAAGGTCTGCTTGTCCCAGTGCAAGATATGCTAGATGAAGCCTCAGTCTTGTGCGAGCAGCTTTTCTCAAGAGGAGGGTATGGGGCCCCAGACAGTGAAGATCTCCAGGGGGCCGCGTTCGTGGATGATCTCCTTGCCCTCGCCACTCCCCCCACCACTGCCGAGTGGAAACCAGCGGCCCAACAGATGGCCACGATAGTGCACGAAGAGCTTGTCCGAGCGGGTTTTGCCCCCAATTACGACAAGGGAAAGACAGGGATCATGATTAGTTTCTCGGGGGAAGGATCCACGGCTGCTCGCGTTGAGTATGAGGAATCTGGCACGTTGCAGGTAGGAGCCTTCGTGATAAAGCTGCGCAAGGCTGAGATTTACAAATACCCGGGGTCCATGCTCCACCGATGGGGGTCCTGGGGTCCAGAAATCCACTTGAGAGGCCACGATCAGGCCGCGGTCCTGGGCCCGCTTAGGAGAACCGTGTTTGGTTTGCAGGACCCGCCCAAGCAGACTAAGATCAAGTACGCAGTTGCCTTGTGCTGTTCGCGGTTTTTGTACCAGGCAGTGTTGTGGACGCTGCCAGTCAAGGCACTTGCCCGAGCCGAAGGGAAATACCTCGATGCCTTCAGGCTGCTCTCAAGCCTGACCTCCTTAGGCCCCCTGAGCCCAAAGCGTCTCGCGAAGAGGTCCTCGTTCAGGCCCCAAAACCGCCCCTGCTCCTGGTTTTGCGGCTTCGGAGACTTAGGTTCCTGCCCAGGGTCCTGAGGTGTGGATCCAAGGCCACGCTGGCCATGCTAGACTTGCTCTCGCAAAAAGAGGGCACGTGGGCATCCCTCTTGTTCCAAGACCTAGGCTGGCTCCCCCCGCGTGTCTCTCTGCCTCTTTCCCTCTCTCCTCCAGGTGACAAGAAGTGGTGGATTGCTCTTGCGTGCCGAGAGCCCAAAGTCTGGAAGAGGCTGCTGAAAGCGGTCGAAATAGGAGCTACGAGGGCCGAACTCGACCTTTCCCGTTTGACGTTGTGGCGTAGTGATATCATGGCCCTGAGCGTGGCGACCCAGGTTCCCCCTCCCCCCACCTGTGGACAAGACGACCCCGGCGTAATTTACGTGTGCCCCGAATGTTATGCCACTTTTATTACCCCCCATGCCTGGGCTACACATAGGGCCAAGCACCACCCAGAAGTTGACCTTGCCAGAACACTTGCCCTAGGAAGTGTCTGCCAGCCCTGCAATAAGGAATACTTTACCACTTTAAGGTTGCTTAAGCATTTGAGACATGGGTCCAAGGTGTGTTTGCCCAACCTCGTGGTTGCACTTAGGCCCCTCTCCCAGGAGCAAATTCAGCAGCAGCGTGACCTCAACGTGGATTGTGCTTCCGAGCTTGCCTCCAGAGGGCTGTACGCAGAGCAGGCAGAGAAAACAGTGTATAGGCGCATAGGGCCTGGACTAAAAGGAGCGTGCGACGAACGTTGGCATAAGCTGACACCAGTGGCGAGAGCGGCAACGGACTTTAGAGCCGCCGACCTGCCGCCGCCAAATCCCATCCCTGTCCCGCCTCCGCCAGAGCAACACTCTTACATTTTGCTAATCGGCGTTGGCCGAAGAAGGCCTAATGATCTGCAATCCGTCATAGACAGGCTTGCCGAGGAAAAAGGTCTCAGGATACTCGTGCTCAGCATAGGGGCAAAAGAAGACAGCTCCCTCACACGACCAGAGGTGAAGACCATGGTCGAGCTAATCCTCGCAGGCCAAGTGTGGGCTGTCATCTCAGGGCCGCCGTGCGAAACCTTCAGTAGGGCACGTGCAGGCCATCTTTAAGCAGGAAGCTCTTTCCCAGAGTCATCAGATCAACCGAATTCCCTTGGGGAATGCCCACTAGGACTGGCCCAGAGTGGGACCTGCTAGATGCAGACAATGAGATTTTGAGAACGACGGTTCGCTGTGCCGTTGCGTGTGTGGCAGTCGGTGCTAAGTTTGTTTTTTCCTTTCCAGAGGCTCCCAGGAAGGAGCATCTGGCCTCGTGTTGCAAAATCCCCGAGGTCCGTTTTTTGAGCTCCCTCCCTGAGGCCGACTCGTTTTGCTTCGACATGTGTGTTTTCGGTGCCTCCACTGTTCAACCGACTTCGGTGGTCACCCTCAACGTACCAGGCATGGGGGAGAATTTCAGGCATCGTAGGTGTTACCACGGTGCCCACCAGGTCCCTGAAGGGCCCCAAGACTTGCTGGCGCCCCCAGGCTTCAGTAGGTCCGTCGCCCAGGCAGTGCTGGACGGGCTCCAGCCCGCTGGAGCGGGCCCACCCGACACATACGCCTTCACGGAGGCGCGCGCCCCGCACCTACTCTCCCTGTTCGCCCCGCCCGATCCGTATGGTGTGTCGTGGTCGGGGCCGTCCGCCCGTACAGGGGCGGCGGGAGCGTCTGTGTAGTGGGGTTGCGCCCTCCTCTCCCCTCCCCTCCCTCGTGTCAGGGTCGTGGTCGTCGTTCTCTCTCTTTCTGTCGACGGCCGCCCTTTTCTCCCCGTCTCACCGTTGCATGTCGTCCACCGCGGATCATCCTCATCGGGAGTATGAACAGAACAGACTGAGGCGCGCCGATCCATCCGAAGAGAGGCCTGCGCACTAACACTACAGGAGGCAGGGCCTCACAGCGATCGAGCAGTGAAAGAGGCCATCCACCGAATATGAAGGAGCGGCGTGCCGATGCTCAACGGCCACAAGCGGGAGCACGGATTTGCCACTACAGTTTCTGACATGACCCCCACATCAGCCCACCAACAGGTCATAGTTCGGCGATCTGGCGTGCCGCCAGCAGGCATCTGTGAGCAAAGAGCAAAGACGTAAGAGCCCCGGGAGCGTTCTCTTTGACGCTCTGGCAAATACTCCAGCTGGAAATTCAGTGTGGAAACATGCGATGATCATCCTGCGTATGGCCGCTGGGCGAGCATTGTCTGAGGCATGGTCCTGCTCGGTGCCGAGTACCCACCTGACGAGTAAGCGAGGATTCGGGCAAGCGCGGGGGAGGGCGGTCAAGTGCGTGAGTTAGGGGCATTGCCAACAATGGCACATCGACTCCCGTGCACAGCAACCGAAGTGGCAAGGACGAGGCTTCAGAACGGGCACCCTGTGGGATGTGATCCAACCCGCGTAGGATGCTCTCAATCGGCAGGCACCTTTGATGATGGATTCAGCACTCTGAGGCGCTTGGGCGACGGTGCAAGCGAAGGTTTCGGGGAGCATGGACGTAGACAGAGGTTGAACCACAGCCCGCTCAAACCTGGGGCGCCGACCATCGCGTGCGGCTTGGGCGACGGCCTCGCAGCCAGCGCTCTGGGCGGCGCGCAAGCAAGCAATCGATATCTGTCTACGAGATGTGATCCGGATGGGGCGGCCGCTAGCTGTCGAGGAGTGCGTCTCACCAATGCCCTGCTGCTGCTGCTGCTGTTGCCGGAAGGGCGGGCTCCGGTGTCCGCGGAGCCATCGGGTCAGGAAGCCATGCAAGTGGGCTGTCTCTTAAAACGCATTAATCCGAGGACGCCACATCCCTTCAATCGGAAAAGAGCAAGACCGCAATGCCGCGGCTGCGCTACAGGTGACGACGGAGGGGAGCCCCACTTTCCCCGCGAGTGGAGTGAGTGTCAATCGGTCAGCTTCAACGAGTCTGGGGGCAGCCGACAAACCTTGTGTAGCGCAGAGATCTCGTATTGCAGGATTTTGAAATCGACGGGGCAATGCACGAGATAAGACAACACATGCATCGACGATGTAACGTACGTGTACACACTGATTGCCCTCGCAGCGCCAGCGGCAGCCTGGAGCTGAACGCGTGTCTACCACTTCTAGGCAGCAGCTCGCCACTACATGGCGGGCGTGGCAGCAGGACCAATGTACACACCTAGGTACTTCCAAGCCAGGGGGGAGGACGAACAACGGGCGGAGGAGGAGGAACATCAGGAGGAGGAGGATGATGATGATGAGGAGGAGGAAAAGGAGGGTCTGTCAGGGGCGCCCGCCTGCGAGCGGCTATTGCGAATTGCAGGGGCCGGGTCGCCGCTGCTCTTCGTGCATGGCACGCCTGTTCTTTGACCGCCGTGCCTAACCCACAAGGGAGAGGCAGATGGGGAACGGGAGTGGATGGGGAGGGGGAAAAGGGGACGGATGAAACATGATATGACTACATGCGCATGCGTACACGTACATGTTTGTATATGCACATAGATATGTATGCATGTATGCATGCATATATGTATGTATGCCTGTATGTGTGTATATTGTGTATATAATCGCGCGCTCCGCGCGCGCTCAACTGCTAGACGAAACATCGGTAACACATGCTGCAATACCACGCGCTGTCTTCCGTGATGTGTTTCCTCCCCCAATGGGCCGTTCATATTACCTGCGCAGTCTGGTGCGTCTGTTGGTCTGCGGCCTTTCTGCGTTTTCCTGTTGGAAAGAGGGTGTTGAACTTGAAAAGAAGGAGAACAAAAATGTGGGGCTATTTTTTTGGAGGGTTGGGCATCGGGTCGGACCTTGGGAAGAGGGAGCAGGGCGACGGAAGACGAGGGCGGGAACGGGAGGGGGACGGAGGAAGGAGCGAAGGAGAGATGACGGGGAGGCAGGGAGGACGGAGCATGGAAGGGGGGCGGGCCGCGGAGGGCGCGCGGGCAATCCGCCGCCCAACGAACGCCAAGAACCTCGCGGGCCGCGTTCTCAATGATGGCCCCGCAGAGGTGGGCAGCGGCCGCTCGGACGGCACAATTCACGTGTTAGCCGGCGGCCCTTGGGAGGAAGGCCGAAGGGAGGGGGAGGGCGTTCAATGATCGCTGCGGCCAGCCTGCCGAAACTCGGGCAGAGCCAGCCGTGCAGGAAGGGGTCGTTGCAGGGTCGACCGCCGAGGACCGACGCGGCGGGACATCCGAGACGACGCGCCCCGTTGTAGGGGTCGTGAAACCTGCGGCTTGTGACCCAACGCCCCGCCAAGGTCGAGAGGCGCGCGTTGGCGTGGGAGGGGGGGCGCCGCCTCGGGGCCTCTAGCACGCTCTCCCAGGCCGCGCGCTCGATCGTCCCCAGGAACGTTGGACATAACTGCCGAGCCTTCGTTTTAACCATGCTGCGAGCGGGTCGTCGGCGCCGGCGGCCCCTGGAGCGAAGGGAAGCCCCTGCCGAGAGACCCACATGAGCCCGCGCTCATCGCGCGCCAGCTGGGAACGGCCTCGAGCGATCGATCAGCCCGCTTTCGGCGTGTTGGGGGCCTTCAAAACCGCCCGCGGCGCGAGCGAGGTGCTCGGCGGACAGGGGCATTCAACGCCCAGGGGCACGTTTCCCCCGCGTGAGGTCCGCCGCGTAGGGCCCCTCTCCAGCCTCCTTGAATCGGCCCAACGCCGCTGGCCAGGAGCGGAAGGTGAAGAGAGAGGCGCGCATGAGAGCAACTGCGTTATAGGAGAGAGACAGAGGGGCCCAATGTCCACGCCATCGTTGAGGATGCACCAGCCACGGTCCCGAATCGGTCGGCATGGCTGAATGAGCAGACTGGCCAGGGGGGCGGTTCCTAGATGTCTGGCGGCGTCTGGGAGAAGGGCGAGTTGGGCGACGCAGTCCAAGACTGAGGCCCTCCTCTGCACATGAAGAGGAGCGGTGACCGATAACGGCGGACTCGCAGCTGCTATCGCGCGGGTTCGACCCCCCCACTTGCGAACCGGCCCCTGCCACGATTCATCAGTCCCTGCAGGTCCGGGAAATATTGCGACACATTTCGCCACGGCCGCGATCCTGCATGAGCTCCAGTCTGGGGCGCGCGGCCGCAGCCGCTCGGGGGCCTGGATCGGATTCGAGAGCCGAGCACAAAAGGGAACGCGCAGTATTTCGCGGGCTTCATGTCCTGTCGGGTCAGGCGGGAGGCGCCCTTGAAAACCTTGAACGCCCAGCGCAAAGAGGCGCGGCTTCTGACCGCCGCGCCGGTGTCGTCTGCGCAAGGCCCCGTGAGGCCCAGGCCAGGCCCTTGGAGCCCAGGTGTTCCGCGAGCAGATGTGCGAAGGGGTCCGTGGCCAGCGCGAAGCGCGCTCCGCTCGCGGGCGGCCGGGGGCAGGGCATCGCGCCGTCGCCGACCATCCCGCGGCGCCTCGCCGCCTGGCCCAGCATCTGAAAGAAGGCGAGCAAGGGGCGGGGGCGTGGCAGTCGGGTCGATTCTGGGACTTCGAACCGCCAATTGCGGGCGACGCTGGGGAAGGCCTGGCCGATGTCATAAATGACCTGCGCCGGCGCCCGAACGGGCGCGTCTGGAGAAAACTGGGCGCGCCGCCCTTCGACGTCCAGCATAATGATGTCGTCGCCGAAATTCCGCGCGCGGACGAAGCCCGCCCGGGGTGGGTGGTGGGGGGGCGGCCGAGACCTGCTGGGAGGGCACTCGCTGGCAACGCACATGGCCCCAATGGGAATCCTGTTGTCGGCAAGCTTGAAACCTTTGGGGCGGGCGTTGCGGCCCCCCTGGTCGCCCGCCGCCCCGCGCCCCCTTTCGCGGAAACCTCGGGGGCGATCGCGCTGCGTATTTCGTTGGATCTTCCGCGCGCGGGTCCGCGTCCCAAATCCACAGCGGGGCGCTATCCAGGACCGCTGCCGGGCGTGGTGGGCCCGTTGCTATCCGCCGCTGCGCAGCTCCAAGTGCCCGTTGTCCGGCCAGGCGCGGTGGGCCGTCGGGCGGGGGCGCTGCGCGGGGGCGACGTCGAGCGCCTCTCCCGCTGGGCCGGGGCGGGGGCGGGGGGGGGGGGGCGCAACCGAGGCGAAGTCGGAACCGGCAAGGGGGGGCCTCGATCGCCGCGGCCCAGCCCACCCGAGCCGACGACGGGGGCCCGCTGCTGGCTCGCCAGCTCGAACGCGCCCCTGGGGGCGGTCGGCTCCTGATCTCCGCGCCGAACAGCGCGAAGATATACGCGGGCGCTATGCGTTATCCAGAGTTCGCCGGGCCGTCGGAGGCTAGCCGCGCCGGAGCAGGACGTGGCCGACGACGCCGGGCGACGGCCCCCATCCAGCAATCAAGATTTTGATATCCTGTTCCTCGCCATATCCCCATCTGAATGCGCGCGCGCCCTCGGCTTCCGCCTCCCGAAGCCTACTCCCGCCCGTGTTCCTGTGGGGCCCTCGAGGATCTCCGTGGGGCCAGCGAGGGGCGCGCTCTTGCCTGCGCGGTGTATCTCCAGTAGCTGGGGCGCCAGCGAGTGAGACGGGCGCGGGCGACGCGCTGCTCGATCTCCCCGACGCGCGATCGCCCTCGAGATACTCCTGACCGCCATGGGGCGCGCCAGGGCCGAGTTCGGCTCGCGCCAGATGAGTGCGCCCCGAACGTGCATTGCCGCCTTCCACATGGGCGCCCTAAGATGCTCGTGCCGCCGCGGGGGGGCCATCGAGTCGCCGCCCCGGCCCCGGTCGCTTAGCGCTGAATCCATGCACTGGGCGTTCCGCAGGTGCCTGAACATTTCGGGGGGTCTCTCTCTCTCTCTCTCTCTCTCTCTCTCTCTCTCTCTCTCTCTCTCTCTCTCTCTCTCTCTCTCTCTCTCTCTCTCTCTCTCTCTCTCTCTCTCTCTTCTCTCTCTCTCTCTTTCTCTCTCTCTCTCTCTCTCTCTCTCTCTCCTCTCTCTCTCTCTCTCTCTCTCTCTCTCTCTCTCTCTCTCCTTTCACTCGCTCACTCACTCACTCTCTCTCTCTCTCTCTCACTCTCTCTCTCTCTCTCTCTCTCTCTCTCTCTCTCTCTCTCGACGGTCTGCTCTTCCGTGGCTCGATGGTGGCGATTGACGCGTCGTGATCAGACGCTCCGCGGGCGTGTAGAACGGCTGGGCCGCCTCAAAATCCCCCCGTGCCTCGGCCGTCTGGTGAGAGGTCCAACCGGGGGCCAACGAAATACCCTGTCTACATTATCGAGCTTGCCTGTGCCAGGGTGGCACTGGGACGGGCCAATCGCAACGTATTCATGTAACAAGTTGAAGAGGGCGCCCCGCTGTGGCCCCGAGCCTCGAAGAGAGCTCGCGGGTGGCCCCCGTGCGAGCCTGGCCCCGTCCACTGAGTGCCCGAAGACGCCCTCGCGTTTCTCGCCGAAATCTCCTGGGCCCCCGTCATGCTGCTGCAAACCTGTCCGGCCACCTAGATGCAGCCTTGTGCCCCCAGGTTCGCTGAGTTTGGTAGCCGACAAATAACGCCTGCAAAGTTGCCGACGAGGTCCTCTGGGCCCGCGTAGATGCATTCCGAGCTCCCGCCCTTGCTGTCTGAGCCCCCGTTGGGGCCACCTGGGTAGCCGCAGCTGTCCTCTTCCGCGCCCCCGAATTCGCCGTTCGAGGCCGCGTCGAGGCCCAATGAGATCCCGAGGCCGCGCGCTGGGTTTCTGCGCATGCCCTCGGGCGCCAACGGCATCCGATGCTCGCCGGCGGGCCGCTGTAGGGAACGAGGGGGCGATGCGGTCAGTGCTGCCATCTGCCGCTGAAAACCCGCGACGCCACCTTGCCACTCAGTTTTGCGGGGTTGGGTAGTTGACAAATAACGTGCGCTGAGTTGCCATCGAGGTCCTCTGGGCCTGCGCGGGTGCCCTCCGAGCCCCCGCCCTCGCCGTCTGAGCGCCCGTCGAGGTCCCAGCGGGCAGGCGTCGTCTTCTGCGCCCCCGAACTCGCCCTCCGAATCCGCGTCGAGGCCCAGTGGGAGCGCGGGGCCTCGCGCCAGGTCTCCGCGTATACCCTTGGGAAACAACTGCACCCGATGCTCGCCGAGCGGGCCGTTGGAAGAATCGAGGGGGCGATGCGGTCGGCGCCGCCGTCTGCTGCCGAGAACCCGTCCGGCCACGTTGCCGCGGCCGTGTGCGTCCAGTTTTGCCGCGTTGGGTGGCTGACCAATAACGTCCACTGAGTTGCCTTCGAGGTCCTCTGGGCCCGCGCAGATGCCCTCCGCGCCCCCGCCCGCGCCGTCTGAGTTACCGTCGAGGTCCCCGTGGGCGTCCGCCCTCTGCGTTCCCGAACTCGTCCTCCGAATTCCC
>CAUYUJ010017391.1:0-15000 GCA_963575745.1 Prorocentrum cordatum | reverse complement strand
GCCTACGCCTACGCGGGCGCCAACGTCAGCGTCGCAGTCAGCACTGACGTCAGTTGAGGCGCGAGCACCGTCGCCAGCACTGACAGCAGCTCCGACACCAGCATCGGCAGCGTCAGCATCCACGCCTGCCCCCTGGACGGCAACGTCAGCGTCGAAGGCAGCACCGACGTCCCTGTCGACGCCAGCACCGACGCCAGCACTGACGACAGCTCTGACACCAGCACCTCCAGCGCCAGCAGCCGCGCCCACCACGCCGGCACCAAAGCCAGAGTCGCAGACAGCAGCGACGTCAAACCCGACACCCACCCCGACGTCAACAGTGAGGCCAGCACCGACGACAGCTCCGACGCCAGCACCGCCAGCGTCAGCACCCACGCCTGCGCCTACGCCGGTACCCACGCCAGAGTTACAGCCAGCATCAACGTCAACTCCGCCGCCTGCATCGACGCTCGCATCTACGGCAGCATCGACCATAGCTTCGACACCAGCATTGCCAGCGGCAGCACCCACGCCCACGCCTACGCGGGCACCAACGTTGACACCAGCACCAACGCCGGCCCCGAGTGCAGCCGAGACGTCATCGCCGACGCCAACTCCCGCGCCAACCCTGCCAGAGCCAGCACGCCCTAAGTCGTCCGCGGCGGCACCAAAGGTGGCACCCACGTCGGCATACACGGCAGCGTTAGTGGAGCGTGTGTGGTTGGAGGGCATCGAGTTGTACAACGTGGTGTCACCGTCCACGTGGGCCACCCTGTGCGCCACGTACGTCATGTACTACTTATCCATCGGCTTCCGCGACGAGTGGCGAAACCATTTTGACCGCACGGAGCGCCTACAACGCGGCGGCGACGTCGACTGCAGACGCCCTCTAGGCCATCAGACGGCCGCCCAGGGCCGTCCTGTCATCAGCCCCCACACTGTCTCGAGCCTCGAGTCGACCCCGCCGCCAAAACCTGGTAGCACGCCAGCGGGGGCGGCTTCGGCCCCCTCGCAGGGCACTACGCCTGCCATTCCTGTCATGGCCCCACACTGCCTCAAGCCTCGAGTCGACCCTCCTGCCAAAACCTGGGAGCACGCCAGTGGGGGCGGCTTCAGCCCCCCCGCATGGCTCCACGCCTGCCATTCCTGTCATCGGCCCCCACGCTGCCTCGAGCCCTGGGGTGACCTCCCCGCCACAACCTGGTAGCACAGCAGCGGGGCCAGCCTCGGCCGTCTCGCATGCTCATATGCCTGCCCTGGGTCCTGGCTCCCTCGCAACCTCGCGCGTTAGCACCAGCACTGCCAGCGCTAGCACTGTGACTGTGCGGGGGCACTTCGAGCGCTTCCTCGGACCGCAACCAGCCACCATCGGTCACCTCCGAGCCGTAAACTGCCGTTTGGCCGCTTGGATCCCACCACGGCTCCACGCGGGCGCAGTGGTCATCGTCCAGGGTCAAGTCCACAACCCCATCAATGGCCTCCGAGGTATCGTACGGGGGCAGTCCAGCGAGCACCCCGGCCACTGGACCGTCACGCTGTCGTCTGGGGACACCGCCCACCTGAGACGCTCCAGTCTGACCGTCCCTGCACCTGCGCTCCGCGCCGAGATGCCGTCCCCGTACGGGCGCTCAGGACCAAGGCCCAAAAACTCAGGGACCCCAGCCCGGCCCAGCAGTTGACCCACGCCACCGCACCTCAGCAGCACAGCGCCCTGACGTCACGGCAGCAGTACCCTACAGGCCACCTGCGCTGACCGTCCCACCGGGCAGCCGCGCCCAGACTGAACGCACAGCTGACTGTGAAGTCGGACTCCGAGACTCACGCGACGACGGCGACGACGACCACTACCTCCACCACGACCTCGGGGTGCCAGCGCCCGTGGGCTTCTGGGACCGGATCGGGTACACAGCCGACGGCCCCAGCTACGGCCCCCCTACGGCGGCCCCTCTGCGGCGAATCCCGTGAGCAGCAGCTCGCCGCTGGGAGGCAGGGACGCCGACCCTAGCGGCCGAAATTTCCAGGGTGCGGACACGCTGCGAGAGGTCGCGAAGATGCTGTCGCACCTGAAGGGGCAGGACCTGCTCCAACGACTGGAGGCTGAGGAGCGCTCCGACAGGAGGAGGCTGAGGAGGCTGAGGGCCAAACGCAAGGCCGCAGCAGCCGCCGAGGGGGGCGGCGGGGGCGCCGCGCAGGCCCAGGAGGAGCCACCCTACCAGGATGCCCCGGCTCCTGCGCTCCGCCGGGCCAAGCGGATCCTCTTGTCATGGGTGTTGGCCGCGTACCTGCCGCCTCTTGTGGCGGTCCTCGACCGCCGCCCCGCTAGGCACACCCACTGGTTCCGCGAAGCTGGACCACAGTACGACGGACCGAGAAAGGCCGACGCGCAGCCGACTGCCCACCGATGCATCGAGCTCCGCCTATGGAGTCTGAGAGCTCCTGGCCCCCGCCCGACTCTGGCCCGCAGTTCGGACATGCTCCTAACTTGCGTGGACGCGGCCCTCGGCCTCCCGCACGGCCGCGCAGCAGGCCTCATCCACCGCGCCACTCTCAAGCGTCTGCGCACTGATACTGTTTTCCTCGTCAGTTTCTACGTGGGCGACGCTTGAAGAACGCTGGGGCTTCTCATTCACTTTGCCCTCATCCTGACCAGCGTGTACGGCCTCGCCCTCGCCGCATTGCGCGTCTTGCCTGCTCGCCCGGCGCATTTTCCCTGGTGTGCCGCTCTGCTGGCGGGAGCTGTGGCGGATCCAGCCCAGCCCCACGCACCCGTGTGAAATTGTGACATCACGCCTCACGAATGTGTGCCGCCGGAGAAAACGACCCATTTCAGCCAAAAGGGGTCGTTTTTCGCAGGGTCCCGCGGCATTGCATTTTCGTGTCGACTTGTATCACATTAGTGTATTCCGCCACAGCTCCTGGTGAAGTGGGAGCAGCAGCATTCAGTGATGCGATCGGGAATTTAAGGGGGTACAGGTCTTTCCCTTCAGGGCAGCCGGTGCATCCGCTGTGAGGGCCTCCACTGCGCCCTTGCACTGTCTCTGCCTGTGCGCATGCTGGGCCATTCGGCTCCCAGCATGTGCACCTTTTCCCCAGCGCGTCTGGCGCCCCTCTGCCGTCCGCCGCCTGGCCGCGGACTCTGTCACTTTCGAGGTCCGCCAATGGGGGCTAAAGGTTAGCTAGCAGCGGCTGGTGCCGCTGTGCTGTCGGCTAGCCTTTGCCGCTCCTGTTGGGGTTCTCGGCCCGTGCGCACTGTGCTGGGCCATACGGCTCCCAGCTGGTGCACCTTTTCCTCGGCGCAGTCTTGCGCCCCTCATGCCGTCGCCGCCTCACCGCGGACTTCTGTTCACTGCGCGCTGTGCCGGGCCATGCGGCTCCCAGCTGGTGCACCTTTTTCTTTTCGCAGCCCGTGTGTACGCGTGGCTCCGCGTCCACGGTGTCAGGGCGTGGGGGCGGGGGGTGCCCCGTCTCTGCGCGCCGCTTTGCGGCCAAGCGCCCAACTGGCGGTCTGCCAAGCCGCCTAGCCACGTGTCAGCACGTCGCCTTTCTTGTTGGGGCCTTTTTCGTCACGCGGTCTGACACGTGAGATCTTCACCGTCTGTCCGCCATCTGTAGCGTCTGTCGCATTGCGCCGGGGGAGGGGGTTTTTTGTTGCCCGCCCTCGTATATAAAGGCTGCACCGCCGCAAATAGTGTTTGCGAGTTGTCGCACCGCAGTGCGCCTCGCGGACGGACCCTGGTCCGCCTACTTGTCCGATCTCTCTCTCTTTCTCTCTCTCTCTCTCTCTCTCTCTCTCTCCCTCTCTCTCTCCCTCTCTCGCTCTCTCTCTCTCTCTCTCTCTCTCTCTCTCTTTCTCTTTTGTTTTCTCTCTCTCTTTCTCTCTTTCTCTCTCTCTCTCTTTCTCTCTCTCTTTTTCTCTCTCTCTCTCTCTCTCTCTCTCTCTCTCTCTCTCTCTCTCTCTCTCTCTATATATATATATATATTTCGCTCCCTCTCGTTTTCAAGCGGTTTACTTTCTCTCTCTCGCTCTCGCTCGCTCGCTCTCACTCGCTCTCTCTCCCTCCTCTCTCTCTCTCTCTCTCTCTCTCTCTCTCTCTCTCTCTCTCTCTCTCTCTAGTCTCGGCTCGAGAGTGCCCAGCACTCAGACCGCAGCCGCGACGCGAAGCGCCCCGCCTCGGAGCCAGACTCCCAGGCCTCGCGAGACCGGAGGGGTCCCAGCAGGACCCTACTGATTCGCGTCACCTCTCCTCATCGGAGCGCCCGCAGCAATGGCCCCCAAGAAGCCGGACCGCCGTCGCTCTTCCAAGCAGCCTCCGAGTTCCCGTCCTGCTGCTGAAGGATCTCTCCTCCAACGCAAGCAGGACTGCGTCGCAGCGTTCAAGCAAGCGGGGTCTGACCGCCCCACGGCCGCATACAACGGGCTTGCCGAACTGAACGCGGACGAGCTCCAGGCAACGTACGACATGCACAAGTCCAACACGAAGAAGCTCGGCAGCGCCCTGATCCGCATGTGCGCCACCAACCAGATCAGCTACACGCTTGATCATCACCAGCGCAGCAAGCCTAAGCGCATTGGCGGTGACACATCACACCCACCAGCGGGCTCCGCACGTCTTCAGACTGCGGACACCCAATTCATCGCCTTGGGCCCGGCCTTTTGGAAGGTCCCCGTCCTCGCTGAACCCACATCCCCCGACGACGGCAAGACGTACAAGCCCAGTATCAGCCTCCACGACTACGAGAGCGGTGAGCGGCTGCTCCAACACCACCTCGAGCAGGGCAAGCGAACCACGGGTCAGCTCGCGATTGCTGTCATGGGCCCAAAAAGCGACAACTACGTCGGTACCGAGCTCGCCGTCCCCGTCCTGAAGCGTCACCCCAAGGCGCCCAAAGTGGTCCACACGCACGTCCCCGTGACCGTGTGCCAGCTGGGCACCAAGGAGGTCGCCTGCACGGAAAAAGTAGCCGTCGCCACCATCGACCCTGCCGACCACGTATGCTGGATTCGGGCGACCATACATGAAACCGAGGCCATCGCCGCAGCCCCCTCCATGCATCAGGCCTTCGAGGACCAGTTCTCGGGAGGTGCCCCCGTGAACGGTGGTCCACGCAACAAGGGCCCTTTTCGAGGGGACTCCGCTCCACAGGACAAGGCGCGCCAAAACCAAAAGCACAGGGAGTCCAAGAAAGACGCTCGCCGCCAGGAGCTCGATGGTCAGCTCCAGGACACCTGCAAGGCCTTCTTCCACGGCAACTTTAAAGCCGTCACCATCCTTGAACCCTGCAAAAGCCTAGGCAGGTTTGGATCGGGCGTCGGAAAGAGGTCCCTGGCTGCCACCTTCGGCGTCAGTCTCCAAGCGGTCGACAAGGTCTTGGCGGGATCAGGGCAACTCGGTGCCACCTACGACCTCAGCAACGTAGGTGCTGACGAGCCCACCGCTGACAAGTATCAGACCGTGTGGTTCCCTGAGGACCATCCCATCACGATGGCAGATGCGTTCCAGAAGTCGGTGGAGTTCAATGCCCTGGGAGTCGTCAGGCACGGCAAGTCAGGCTTACTGGGGATCCGTGTTCCACGGGGGTCAGACGCCGCCAGGGCTGCGGCCGTCAGCATCCGTGGCTGCGAGGCTTCCCTCGCCAAGACGCGCTACCGCATCACTGGCAATGCGGCACGCCACGCCACGCTGACCCAGCTCGCCAAGACTCTCACGGGCCCGTCCGTCAAATGGGACTGCGAGGTCTACCACACCGCCTGGGACCCAGCCACTGCGGCCCAGTTTGCCTTAGTGCGTGCCCATCGGCCCCCACTCACATACACGGTACAAGTTGCGGGGTGCCCCATCCCGTGGAGCATCACCGAGGCCCCGTTGGCTGAGGTGGTGCCGAAGCGGGACAACGTCACCATCGTCACGCCTACCACCATTACAGAGCCTGTGACGCCGCCAGCCCGTGGTGGCGGCTTCAGCCCCGCCGCCGGCACACTCCTCACCAAAGCGGTCCAGAGCCCCTATCTCCGCGACCTCATGACTGCCACGCCCAAAGGCAAAGGCGTCGCACCGCTCCTGATCCCCAAGGAGGAGCCTTCAGCCAAGCGCCACCGATCCTCCAGTGGGAAACGTGACGTCCCGCCGCACGCAAGGTCACACTGCGCCCCAGGCCGCAGCTCCTCTGCACCCCCGCACGGCACGGACGGAGCCGCTGAACAAACGGCCGCCCCAGGAGCAGGTGGTCATGACTCTCGGCTTGGCACGGCGGCGGCAGAAGGTGGGGGCCACACCGAAGGCGACGCTGCCACAGCCGCCGAAGTACCAGGCGACGCCGAGGACGTCGAGATCCTCTCATCAGGCGATGAATACAGCGAGGCCTCCCACGAACTTAACACCTTCGGTGAGCGCTTCGCATCGGCCTCTCAACCGCCAGATGCTGCCACGACCCGCATCCAGCACATGGAACAACCGCACGAGCTGCTAGCCAACACGGTGGATAACATGCAGGTCCAGCTTGCGGGCGTTCTCTCCTCCCAGGCCACACTCACGGAGCACGTCTCAGGGTTGGAACGGGGGCTTGCCACCGTCGTCACCCAGCAACAGACGGCAACCGCCGAAGCTGCTGCACTGCGCGGCGACATCCAGGCCCTCCTCGGGCACCTCACGGGGGGTACCATCCATCTGCCACAAGTGGCCACTCTGACAACTAAGAAGGAGGAAGCTGCAGCGACCGCTGATCCTGTGGCGGTCTGCGGGTGGATCGACCAGCCAGGCCAGGTCACCCCAGGGACGGGGCCCCCAGGGGCTGACAAAGGCAAAGACAAGGGTCGGGCCACCCAGGAACCCTATTGAAGGTGCCTCAGAGAGCCCGCCTCAGCCCTCCGAGGAAGCGCCTCCAGAGGCATCTCTTCCCTCTTCGCGTTGTATCTCTTTCTTGTCGCCTCATGTCTGTTTTGGCAGCAGCACGCGCAAGCTATCTGGTGTAGGGACACCCGCAGTCTTGCAGGGGGCGTGATTGTTGCAATGTACATGAGCATTCAGGGGTATTTGAGGACGTGTGCCGACATGCAGCTTTGGCTCATCGCTCGCGCCGCCCGCCTGGCCACGCCATCATGCGGCGCCTTGCCTGCAGCATGGCCCTCCCTTCGCTAGCTGGAGCACGCCCGTCTTCAGGCGGTGCGCCCCAGCACGTTTTCCTTTACGATGACAGCAGCATCTACAAGTACGATCATTGCACCATTTTGGACCCGATCGTGAACAGCACCGCCGCCACGGGTCCGTGCGGCAAGGGACCGTTGGGCGCCATCGCGAGTGCATGCACGCCCTCGTCAACTACGACACATGCATCGCAGTCCACCCTCAGAGTGGCCTCGACCGTCGTGCAGCACATCCTCGACGGGGCCGCTGACCAAGGCCATGCACACAGTGGCGGCTTCAGCCCCGCTGTCGTGCCCCGCTATAGCCCCACGGGTCTCATTACCCCCCTGTGCGCCAGGGGCGAACCCGAGGAGGACCCCGCTTTCTGGCACCTGATGATGATCCGAGCCCGGCTCATACCGTGTGCTGCGGCGTGGGCACCAGGTGAGGACCACCAGGACGTGTTCTGGGCATGGCTCGAGGACTGCGTCCCGTACATCCTGGCGACGCTCCATCTGCCACAGTACGACCATTTTTTCCAGGAGGACTCCGAGGAGAAAAACGACGCCCTGCGCCAGCGCACCGCGATCGACATGTGCGAGGACATCTGGCATAGAGCGGGCCCTGACAGACAGCGCACCAACCGCAAACTCACTCGTATCCAGGGCAGCCGCGAGTACTCCACCCGCTACTTCGGCCTCCTTCTGGAATACCAGGGCGCTCGTGCTCAGCTCGTCGGCCCTGAGGCTTTCACGGCACCTTTGCCGTCGTACCTCTCACGGGCCCACGCCTTACTACCAAGAGGCCTTCCTCCACCCGACCAAGACGCCCTGGCGTACCTCGCGGATGCGATCCTGCACCGCCCGACAGACATGCAGCCGCTTGTCGAGGCGGAGCTCGCCGTGGCACCGACGGAACCGCTAAACCCACCACCGCCAGCTGGCCTCGCCCAGCACGCCACGGGTGAGCAGGCCGCAGACGACCCCATATCATGGCTGCTCCAGCACATCGCGGCCAGCGATATCAGCAACATACCCCAGGACTCGTTCCACGCGTCGGACGATATCAGCAACATATCCCTGGGCTCGTTCCACGCGTCGGACGATAGCCAGGACGACATGGAAACCCAGGATCGTGACGGCATGTCACCACCAGGTGACACGGCCCAGCGTGACCGTGACAGCGAACCCCACTCAGGGCACACCCCGTCGCACAGCAGTCCGCCCAACGACTCGGCCCAGACCGACCCCTGCGCACAGCTCAACGACGCTGAAGGCGCCACTGCCGCCGACGCGACAAGCCATGCCACTGCATCGCCAGCCCAAACCAGCCCGCGCAGTGGCGGCTTCAGCCCCGCTGCAGCACTGGCTGGACCTGGACATCTCCAGACCGCAGGTGGCAGCACCACGCCCCGCACTCCTGTCTGCCGTGTTAACGGGACTGACTCCAATCTCAGCGCCATCGACCACTGGCAGGCCGACATCGATAACGACCCCATCGACGACGCGAACCCAGATGCCAGCGGTACCTACGAGGCCCAGCACAGCGCAGCGGCATCACGACACTGTGGCTGCCTCATTTGCCTCTTTGTAGCCACGTACGCCATCGTGATAGCAATGCCGTACAAGGACCAGATCGATGGGTACCTGCCGACACCGAGCCGAGACCCCAGCTACCGACAACAACGACGACGTCAAGCGGCGGCACCAGGCCCATCTGTGCCCACCACACCCCGACGCACAACGGCATACAACGTCACTTCCGCATTGTGGGGTACTCTCATGTGGACCAGCGCCAAACTCAGAGATATTGTCTCGGGTGGAGCCAGCGCAGTCGGGGCCGGCCTCGGGGGTGTCCTGAAATGGGCCAGCGGCAAACTCGGAGCTATCGCCATTGGCGGAGTGGTGTGCGGTCTTCTACTCGTCGGCGCCAAACTCCTCGCTCAAGGAGTCGTCGGACACGTAGGAGCCCGCATCTGTGCGCGTGCCCTGGACTCATCCACGGCCCAGTGGTGCCTCCGCTGTTGCCAACCGAGCAGGAGGCCGCGTGATGAGGCCACATACACAATGCCGCGCACGCTTGCCGACGAACACGAGGACCAGCACGTGCACTCACTCCGACATCCGCTGCTACAGGAACACAACGCCGCAGCAGTTGCCGCCGCAGTCGCCGATGTCACCACCGCCACCACCGCCGCCATCGTCGAAGTCACTGCCGCCGTATCGCGAGCCTCGTCTGTCACACCACGATCGACCAGCCCGTCTCCGCGATACGGCTCCAAGAGCGGCGCGGTCTATGGTAACCCACCGACTCACGAAGACGCCACAGCCCACGCCAGCGACGCCGAGGCAAGGGAACCACGTGAGCGCACCCGCGACAGCCCGTGGTCCATCTTCCGACATGCAGATGCTCGTGGGTCCTCTTCCGACACGGACACCCAACCACCACGTCGGCGAGCACGCTATGCATCACCCGCCAGGCCCCAGGCGCCTTCAGGCCCTGGTACGCCCCACCTCGCCCTCAAGCCACCGACGCGCAACTTACGCAACACTATCCAGCGCGACCCAGCGGTCCCCGTGCCGCCGACGAGCATCCTCAACGCCCTGTACCAAAACGGCTTTGCGCTTGGTAACAGTGGCGTGTATACAGAGGACATCAAAGACGCTCTGCGACTCCACGACCATCCTCGATTCACCCATGATCTAACACTCCAAGCGCTGGGGCCGTGGACTGACATCATGCAGAGGCCCCCGAACCGCCTCACTTGGGTGCTCGAAGACTCGGGCGGGAACTCAGGCGAGACGATTTTTCCCTACCTCACGTGGGACCTCCGCAAACCCACCACCGACGCGCCCACTGTCTTCTGGCATGGGACCCGCGGCGACCTTGCGGCCCGTCTCGCTGCCAGCGGAGGGCACCTCTTGCCAGGCCCCCGCCGTGAAACGAAGGGTCGAACTGGCACCAACGTTGGCCGCACGTACGTGAGCGTGAACCCTTCGCTGGCCGCGTGGTACGCAGTGCCGCCCCACCCGCCCTACAGCCTCGAAGACGACACCCTCGCGTGGGGGCCCATCGCGCTCTGGATGTGCGAGGCCACCCAACCACCGAGCGGTGAAAACTGGCACAACTTCGTGAAAGGGGAGGCCCACGGAGCGCGCCTCATCTACCCTCGGGTCCTGGGCCTCCTCATCCGCATGGACTTGTGTGCCCCCACGGAAGCTGCCTCCAGGTGCCGTGCCTTACCACAAGCATTTGGCATGGGCGACTGTGCGCACGCCCTCCACATCGCTGGCTACGATCATCCAGATCTCCGTGAGGCCGCTGAAGCCCACGACCAGGAAGCTAGCACTCGGCGCAGGATGGGCATCGCGGCAGCGTGGCCACCGCCGCAGGCACTATACTCGCCAGAGGCAGCGCGAGCATGGGCCAAACAGCACTACGACACTGAAGCAGCCACCAGGGACGACCCTAACCAGCCCCGCCCACGCGTCTCGCTTCGCAAGCTCCAGCTGGACCCGAAACCACTCATCGACCTGGTGTACACTGGCTTGCAAGCCGTCCCCGTGCGGGGGCACCCCGACGCACGCGAGTCGCGCCCCAGCGGCTCCAGCCCTGGGGCCGCGCCTGGTCCACCGCGCACCTACCAGTCAGGTGCCGCCCTGGCACACAGTCCAGACCGCTCATCGACGACATCAGGAGACGACGACCGCCGTATGCCGTCCCTCCTCAGTGCGGCCGCAGCCCTCGCCCGAGGCCACGCCCGCCCACGGCGATCCGCCTCCCGTGCGTCACGGCAGAGTGGCGGAAACTCCACCTCGGACTACAGCGACATCGAGACGTGGGAGCACATCGTGACGGAAGTGGAGCCGACCGCCTACCACGTCCTCGCCCTCCACGTCCGCGATGTGCGGGCCCGTGTCAATGCCCCTGGCATCGAGGTCTGGCTTGACCCTGGCGATCACCACGACGGCGCCTACTTACCGTGGGGGACGACCGTCATGGGCCACCGCGTTATCGACCCTGAGGTGGTGGGTCGCGACGGCTGGGTCATCCTCCACCACGACCATGGCGATACCACTACCAAGCTCTGGGCACCGACCCAAGTCCACGTCAAGGCGGATGACACGTGGCGCACGGTCATGGTACCAGCGGACATGGGGCCCCAATGGATAGAGCGCCACGCCGACGACGCTCGCCTCCCCGCCGAGGTCGTCCGCACTACAGGCCAGTCCTGGTTTGCCGACGTCTGGCCCTTGTGGGATCGACCCCGACCCCACCCAGACGACCCAGGCACAAACGAGCAAGCGCTCCCGCCCTTACCAGGACGCTGGTCATGCCTACAGTGCCGATTCCAATGCTGTCAGTACTGTGCGGCCCGCCGCAACACGCAGCTCGGCACCTCGGGCCAACCAACGTGCCCAGACTGTTCCCTCAGCGGACTACGTGCACTTATGGACTGGTCCACGGACTACTCTTGCAACAGCTGGACGTGTGCGTACAGCACCGACAACAGGGACTCCGACACATGCTGCCTCTCCAGCAGGTGCCCCATCCGCCTAGTCCGCACAGCCTGTTCGACGTCCGTGCCACAGGGATGCCTCCGCACATCCTTGCCCGCCAATACGGCAACGCGCCAGCCCACCACGACCTCAAGGAGCCCCCCCGAGCGCCTTCAGGCCCCGGGGGGGGAGCCTCCACAACCAGGCCAAGCTGGTTACCAGGGTCAATGGTACCTTCCACCGAGGCCGCGGCGGGTCCCCAGGCAGGGATTGCCCGACGGCACGCGGCGGCCACCTGGGTTCACAGGAACGGGGATGCCTGAAGAGCCGTCCCCCGACCAACCGCTGTGGAGGGAAGGCTGCGTGCCCTTCGGCCCCCACCAGGCCCTCAAGGAGGACTTCACCTTCAACAAAACGGTCCGCCGACCTTATTCCCTAACCATCACCAACATGCACAGGGATCGTGTCACAGTCAGGACCGTCTGCGAGTGCATCGCCGAGCGCATCCACACTACCCGCACCCGCTGGCGAGATGTGGTACTGTATTGGGACGCCGAGGGCGGCCCTGGGCCTCAAGCTCTCGACTACGACATGCGCCTCTGCGACGCCATGGTGAGCCGAGCCACGACCGAAGCCGAGCTGAATCACGACCGCAGCAACCGTGGTAGTTTCTGTCTCTATGGACCAGCGCACCAGCGCGCTGTAAACATCACGGCGCTCCCCGAGCCGCAGAACATTGACTTCATGGAGCATGTGCGGCGATATTCACCCGTCGGGGAGACTTACCCAGACCACGCCTTCGAGCACGTCTATCAGGGCTGGCGGCGGCCCGTCGTGCCCACCGTCCTCCCCGACACCCGCCCGCTCTCGAGAGCCGACCAGCAGCGCTACCAACAGCACCAGCAGCGCATTCAGCAGCGCGACCAACGCGACGCAGGTCAGCCGAGCACTCCACGCAACCGCTCCCCCGCGCGCGTCCCGACAGGAGGCAACACGGTGTACGGCGGGGGCGCCGCCTATCACCGTGGCCCCATTGGCGCCAGGCCCGCGGCGGCTGGAGCAGCCGCCTCCAGCTACGGCCATGCCCCCCGCGCCAGGGTGCATCCAGCGGCCATCGGTTACCCGCGGGCACTCGTGCAGTCTCCCCCACGAGCCACCTCGCCCGTGCCAGGGTCCACGCGTGCCTGGGGCCACTACCCAGGCCGCCATGACAGCACACCCAGCAACCAACCCGCAGTGCTAACCCCTGCGGCTTCAGCCCAGGGGGCTGCACCAAGCCGTGGCAGGACAGGGCGCCCTGAAGGATGGCGCGATGCGAACGTGCGCGCTTGGCAACCGCGCCAACACACGCCCCCGCCAAACGTGGCCGCATCGCTGCGCCCTGCCCAAGCAAAACCTGCCCCACCTGAGCGCGAGAGGCAGCCGCTCGTCCCGCTCGTCCTCACGTACACCCAGGCGCACCACAGCGCCTCCCCGCGGCACAGCGACGGAAGTGCCCATCACATCAGCCCCCGCCCTGACGCTGTCGACCCTGACCAGGCTGCTGCCTCGGCGGCGGGCGGCGCAGGCGGCCCCCGCCAGCCAGTCCAACACCCTGCGCAGCGCCGATCCGCTCCCCGAGCAGGGCGGACTCTGCGCGCGCTAACGCCCAGGCGACCTCGCCACGCGACCGCCATACGGGCGGGCGCGTCCCGCGCAGCAGGTCCTGCAGTCGCCACAGCTCACGCAAGGCCCCTGGGAGCTCCACGAGCTCGCCGCCCCGCGAGACTCAGGCTGATCGCCAAGCCCCCGAGGCGGTGCCACGCTTTGGTGCCAGCGCCATCGAACCTGGCCAGGTCGACCTCGAGCCGACGCCGTCCACGGACAGGAGCTGCCGCCGCCCACCCGCGTGGTCATCCCCATCGACGAGGCGCCGACCTTCGACCCGTTCAAGAACAAGTACCGCGTCAAGGACCTCGCGGCGGGTGTCGGCGGCGGCTCACCGCTCTCTCCACAGAGTCGTGGCGGCGCCCTCGCCACCTCAGCCGCTGCCGCGGCAGCGGCGGCCCCGCGTGGAGTCAGTCCTGTCCGCAACGCTTGCCTCACGGCAGCGGGCATGGACGAGGCCCAGCGCCAGGCCACCGACCGCGCTGCTCGAGCTGTTCCACCTGATGCTGCTCATCACGGTACTGACGGGGCGGGCGCGCCACCGCAGGACGGACCAGCGGTGTCGCGTGCGCAGTATATGCGCGCGCGTTGCGCCGCTGCCGCGCCGAGCTGCCGCCGCTGGTCTGCTTTTGCTCTTGTGTTCGGCAGGACGGATCGAGGAGTCGCCTCCCTCTCCCTCTGCTGCCGTCTCACCTCTCCTCCCCATCGTCCCCCACGGTACAGGAGTGAGGAGGATTTTTCGATGCAGTTTTGCCGATGTTTATGAACCCCCCCTGGCGCAGTGTCGACCATGCCTCGCCTATACTTCTGGCCTGACGGCGGCTTCAGCCCCGTTCAAGCCAACCTGCAGGGACGCCATGAGCTCCTACTGTGGCCAAGCCTCCTACCTGGGTGAGGGCCAGGCTGCCCTCCACCGTGCGGGACGGGCCAACCCCAGCTCCACCGATGGAGACGGGCCAGGTCGCTCCATCCACCTCGTCAGCCTCAACATCACGAGTCTCCCAGCAAACTGGCCAACCATCACCGCTCTCGGTGTCGACCACAACGCCGCAGTCATAGCACTGCAGGAGACCCGACATGCCAAGCCTACCAGACAAGCCATCGCTACCAACGCCGCCAATCCACACCACGGGGGATATCATGCCAGTCTGGGACCTGACCTGGATCTGGCGCGAGCCCAGCGCAAAGCTGCCCACGGCGGCACAGACCACACAGTCCAGGGCAACACTGGCGCATCGGGAGGGGTCGCCATCCTCTCTAAGGACGCCATCGTCGACTCCACCGTCGACGATACTGCGTCCTGTATCGCCACACTCAAGGCCAAGAAAAGATGGCACGAGGCCTTCCTTCCGCTCTGCACCCAGCACCGCCGCAGGCGGCGAAGAAACAACCACGGGCCCGCTGGGATCTACATAGCGAGCCTCTATGGGGTCGCTGGAGGAGACAGCACCGACTTGTTTCGGCTAGCTGACTGCGCCGCCGCGAGGGTCGGCACAGCCCCGTATTTCATTTGCATGGACGCCAACACGAACATCGACGACAATCCGCACCTGCTGCACATGATGCAACACGGATGGTTTAACGTCGCTGAAGGCACACCTGACCACACCATGCACACATATGGCAATATCCCTGACTGGGACCGTGTCACCAAGTGTCCCCGCACTTCGCGCATCGATTACATCATCGCCAACCAAGCGGCGCGATCCCTTGTCACCGACTTATGCTATCTGCGTGACTTGCCAGCGAAGTCC
>CAUYUJ010017390.1:180170-237574 GCA_963575745.1 Prorocentrum cordatum | reverse complement strand
CTGAGAGGTGCTGTCGGTTTTCTGCACTTAACTCGGGCTGTAGGGGGCTGCAGGGCTGGTAATGACAGGAGTCGATTCGCAGACATCAGACGCGTCCGCCTGTCGCATTCAGAGGTCAAAAAAATATTCACTATGAGTCGGAATGTTGGTAGGTGCTGTCGGTTTTCTCAACTTAAGTCGAGCTAGGAAGCTCTACGAGTCTCCCGGCGGTAACCAAGGTTGACGGTTTACCGCCGGCGCCCAGTAATTCCGGGGCGCTGGAGAGCTAGTTGGCAAGAAAAATCTCGACGGACCTTTTGGTGACTTTTGGTCGGTTGAAAATTTTGTTCTCGAAATTCAACAATTCGTTAGAGCTCTAGTATTTTTCCAATGATATTCGATCTCATTACCGCTCGCCATCTTGATCTCAGCTCGATCGGGTACCTTTTACTGCCAAAAAGCAGGCAGGCGGGATCGGCCGTTTCGGGTCATCTTGTCACGCGGTGACGGTTTTCTCAAGATAACTCGAGCTTTAGGACAGCTACAGAGCTGGTAAGCACAGCTAATCGATTCAGAATGATCAGGCGCGTTCGCCTGTTGAACCCAGAGGTCTGAACTCGGTCTGCTAGCCGAGCTAGGTCCGCAAACCTATTTGTATTATTCGAGTCATCTTGATCTCATTCCCGCTCGCCATCTTGATCTCAGCTCGATCGGGTACCTTTTACTGCCAAAAAGCACTGCGGCGGGATCGCCCGTTTCGGGTCATCTCGTCACGCGGTGACGGTTTTCTCAAGATAACTGGAGCTTTAGGGCAGCTACAGAGCTGGTTAGCACAGCTAATCGCTTTAGAATGATGAGGCGCGTTCGCCTGTTGAACCCAGAGGTCTGAACTCGGTCTGCTAGCCGAGCTAGGTCCGCAAACCTATTTTTACTATTCGAGTCATTTTGACAGACGCTCTCGGTTTTCTGTACTTAACTCGAGCTACAGGACGGCTACAGAGCTGATACGTACAGAATCTGATTCAGAATCATCAGTGGCCGTTGTCTGTTAAATCCAAAGCTCAGAACTCGTTCTGCTGCCCGATCTAGAATCGCGAAAGTATTCGTATTGTTCGAGTCATCTTGAGAGGTGCTGTCGTTCTCTGCACTTAACTCGGGCTGTCGGGGGGGCTGCATGGCTGGTAATCAGTGGAATCGATTCGGAGACATCAGGCGCGTGTGCCTTTCGAATCGAGAGCTCCGAACTCTGTCTGCTGCCCGAACTAGGTCCGCCAAACTATTCGTATTGTTCGAGTGATCCTGAGAGGTGCTGTCGGTTTCCTGCACTTGACTCGGGCTGTAGGGGGGCTGTAGGGCTGGTAATCACAGGAATCGATTCAGAGACATCAGACGCGTGCGCCTGTCGCATGCAGAGGTCTGAACTCGGTCTGATACTCGAGCTAGGTTTGCCAAACTATTCGAATTGTTCGAATCATCTTGAGAGGTGCTGTCGATTTACGCACGTAACTCAGGCTGTAGGAGAGCTACAGAGCTCGTACAGAAGACAATCCAGAAACATTGGGGGCGTTCGGCTGTTCCATCCAAGAGGTCTGAAATTGCTTTGGCTGAGAAACCTTTTTTTCTGTGTAATTTTTTCCGACAGTATGTTGTCAGGAAGCTCTACGAGTCCCCCGGCGGTGACAGAGGTTGACGGTTTACCGCCGGCGCCCAGTCCTCGCAGCGCCTCGCCTGACCCGGCAACGTGTCCGGGAGAGCTTCCGGCAGCATGGAAGCGTTTCTGCCAGCGCTTCCGCAGCGATGCAGGGGAGCTTCCCGGAGCTCTCCAGGAAAGATTTCCCGTCACCAAAGGGTCTCTTCGCTCTCCGGGTTTTGGACGCTACTTCGTCATCGATGAGCTAGAGGAATTCCGGCGCGGGGTGGAGCTAGTTGGCCCACCCGGCCAGAAAGGACAATGTGGCAACTTTTGGGTGGTTTTGTTATTTTTTGAAAGATTTTTGACCATTTACTTTGAGAAAGCAGATTTTTCGCACCTGAAGACGATTATGAGGGCCTCAGCGTCTTAATATGAGCTCTCTACATGCACTTTTACAATCAAGACACTTGGCGAAACCAACTCTATGTCGACATGAAAAAACTCATGTTTTCTCTTTCCTGAGAAATGCTTTCAGGAGCCCTCTCTTTTGATACTGAGCACTCTTACGCGTGTTAGAAGTTCTACAAGGTTCCCGGCCGTGACCAGGTTGACGGTTCACTGCCGGCGCCAGTTGGCCCAGCCGGCCGAGGCGGACAATGTGGCAACTTTTGGGTGGTTTTGCGAAAATTTGAAAGATATTTGACAATTCATTTTCAGAAAGCAGATTTTTGCGCGTCGCATTGGCATATAAACTCCTCTCTGACAGCAGCTCAGCTCTCTCGATGCATTTTTGCATGAGTTGACTTCCAGGAACTGAGCGAATATGAACATCGAAAAAATCGAATTTGTTGATTTTCGAAAAATCTATATTTTTTCACTCTGTGTCGATTCTCTGCACTCTTACCAGTGAGAGGAGCTCTACGAGGTTCGCGGCGGTGACCAGGTTGACGGTTCACCGCTGGCGCCAGTCGCTCTCCGGGTTTTGGACGCTACCAAGTGCATGGAAGCGTTCCTGGCAGCGCTTCAGCAGCGCTGCAGGGGGGCCTCTCCAGGAAAGATTCCTGTCACCGAGAGTGTCTTCGCTCTCCGGGTTTTGGACGCTACCAATGGACGCTGCCAAGTTGGCTGACCCGGCCAGAAAGGACAATGTGATAACTTTTGGGTGGTTTTTCGATTTTTTGAAAGATTTTTGATAAATCATTTTGAGAAAGCATATTGTTCGCACCTGTAAACGACTATGAGGGCCTCTCTGTCTTAGTATGAGCTCTGTAGCCGCACGTTTACTATCAAAACACTTGGAGGAACCATCTTCATGTCGACACGAAAAAAAATCAATTTTTCTATTTTTCGAGAAATGCTTCCAGAAGCTCTCTCTTTCCGAGCACTCTTACGCGTCAAATGAGCTCTACGAGGTTCCTGGCGGTGACCAGTATGACGGTTCACCGCCGGCGCCAGTTGGCCCATCCGGCCGAGACGGACAATGTGACAACTTTTGGGAGGTTTTGCGAATATTTGAAAGATATTTGACAATTTATTTTGAGAAACCAGATTTTTCGCAGTTGTGGGTTTTGCCGCATCTGCCAGTACAATTTTCAGGTCTGTAGGTGCAGTATTACTATCGAAAGACTTGGGGGAACCGACGTTGAGTAAAGCAGAAAAACGTGTTTTTTTGAGTTGTTTCTTTCTCGCTCCAGAAGCTTTCTCTCCGTGTTGCGACGATCGCCGTGCAAGAAAAGAGCTCTACGAGGTTCCCGGCGGTAACCAGGTTGACGATTTACCGCCGGTTCCAGTTCCGGCGCGCTGGGCTCGTAGAGCTCTTCGGCATCGATGGGCTAGAGGAATTCCGGCGCGGGGTGAAGCTAGTTGTTCGACCCGGCCAGAAAGGGCAAAGTGATAACTTTTCGGTGGTTTTGCAATTTTTCGAAAGATATCAGACAATTCATTTTGAGAAAGCAGATTTTCTGCACCTGTAAACGACTATGAGGGCCTCTCTGTCTTAGTATGAGCTATGTAGGCGCACTTTTACAATCAAAACACTTGGCAGAACCATCTTCATGTCGACACGAAAAAATCAATTTTTCTCTTTTTCGAGAATGCTTCCAGAAGCTCTCTCTTTCGACTTCGAGAACTCTTACGCGTGGAATGAGCTCTACGAGGTTCCCGGCGGTGATCAGGTTGACGGTTCACCGCCGGCGCCTGTTGGCAAGAAAAATCTCGACGGACCTTTTGCTGACTTTGGGTCGGTTGAAAATTTTGTTCTCGAAAATTCACAAGTCGTTTGAGCTCTAGTATTTTTTCTGACCATAGTCGATCTTATTGCCGCTCGCCATCTTGATCTCAGCTCGATCGGGTAGATATTACTGTTAAAAATGCATCGCGGCGGGATCGGCTGTTTCGAGTCATCTTGATACGCGTTGTCGGTATTTCGTACTTAACTCGAGCTGTAGGGCAGCTACAGAGGTGATTCTTACAGAAATCGATTGCGAAGCATCAGGCGCGTTCGTCTGTTTCATCTAGAGGTCTGAACTCGGTCTGCTGCCCGAGCTAGGTTCGCGAAACTATTCGTGTTGTCATCTTGAGAGGTGCGGACAGTTCTCTGCACTGAACTCGGGCTGTAGGGGTGGCTACAGTGCTGGTAATCACAGAAATCGATTCGGAAAGATCAGGCGCGTCCGCCTGTCGAATCCAGAGCTCGGAACTCGGTCTGCTGCCCGAACTAGGTCCGCGAAATTATTCGTATTGTTCGAGTCATCCTGAGGGGTGCTGTCGGTTTTCTGCACTTAACTCGAGCTGTAAGGGGGCTGCAGGGCTGGTAATCACTGGAATCGATTTACAGACAGCAGTCGCGTCCGTCTGTCGCATTCAGAGCCCTGAACTCGGCCTGCTGCCCGAGCTAGATCCGCGAAACTATTCGTATTTTTTCGAGTCATCTTCAGAGGTGTTGTCGATTTTCTGCACTTAACTCGGGCTGTAAGGGGGCTGCAGGGCTGGTAATCACAGGAATCGATTCGGGAGAGATCAGGCGCGTCCGCTTGTTGCATTCAGATGTCTGAACTTGGTCTGATACTCGAGCTAAATTCGCGAAGCTATTTGTATTGTTCCAGTGATCTTGAGAGGTGCTGTCGATTTTCGCACGTAACTCGGGCTTTAGGAGAGCCACGGAGCTCGTGCGCATCTAAAACGATCCAGAAGCATGAGGGGCGTTTAGCTGTTGCATCGAGAGGTCTGAAATCGTTCAGGCTCGAAAACTATGCGTTCTCTGCATTTTTTTACATCATATATGCTCAGGAAGCTCTACGAGTCTCCGGCGGTAAGGAAGGTTGACGGTTTACCGCCGGCGCCCAGTAATCCCGGGGCGCTGGAGAGCTAGTTGGCAAGAAAAATCTCGACGGACCTTTTGATGACTTTTGGTCGGTTGAGCTCTAGTATGTTTTCCCATGATGTTCGATCTTATTCCCGCTCGCCATCTTGATCTCAGCTCGATTGGGTACCTTTTACTGCCAAAAAGCAGGCAGGCGGGATCGGATGTTTCAAGTCATCTTGACACGTGATGACGGTTTTCTGAACATAATTCGAGCTTTAGGACAGCTACAAGCTGGTAAGCACAGCTAATCGATTCAGAATGATCAGGCGCGTTCGCCTGTTGCATTCACAGGCCTGAACTCGGTCTGCTAGCCGAGCTAGGTCCGCAAACCTATTCGTATTATTCGAGTCATCTTGACAGGTGTTCTCGGTTTTCTGTACTAAACTCGAGATATAGGACGGCTACAGCTGATACTTACAAAAACCGATTTAGAATCATCAGTCGCATTTGTCTGTTGAATCCAGAGCCGGGGAGTCGGTCTGCTGCCCGAACTAGGTCCGCGAAACTATTCGTATTGTTCGAGTCATCTTGAGAAGTGCTCTCGGTTTTCTGCACTCAACTCGGACTGGGGGGGCTACAGTGCTGGTGGTCAGAGCAATCGATTCGAAGACATCGGGCGCGTCCGCCTGTCAAATCCAGAGCTCAGACTCCGAACTAGGTCCGCGAAGCTATTGTACTGTTCGAGTCATCATGAGAGGTGCTGTCGGTTTTCTGCACTCAACTCGGGCTGGGGGGGCTGCAGGGCTGTTAATCACTGGAGTCGATCCGAAGATATCATAGGCGCTGGATTGTCGCTTTCCGAGGTCTGAAGTCGGGTTGATACTCGAGCTGGGTTGCCAAACTATTCGTTTTGTTAGAATTATCTTAAGAGCTGCTATCGATTTACGCACGTAACTCGGGCTGTAGGAGAGGTACAGAGCTCGTAAAGGAGACAATCGAGAAGCATCGGCGGCGTTCGGCTGTTGCATCGAGAGGTCTGATATCGCTTGGGCTGAAAAACTATTCGTTCTCTGCATTTTTCTCCACATTATATATTGTCAGGGAGCTCTACGAGTCCCCCGGCGGTAAGAAAGGTTGACGGTTTACCGCCGGCGCCCAGTAACTCGTAGAGCTTCCCTGAGCAAGTTATTGCTGGAAGCGTAAGAGTAACTCGGGGGCCGTGGAGAGCTAGTACCTCGTAGAGCTCTTCGTCATCGATGAGCCAGAGGAATTCCGGCGCAGGGTGGCGCTAGTAACTCGTAGAGCTTCCCTTAGCAAGTTATTGCTGGAAGCATAAGAGTACCGCGTAGAGCTCTTCGGCAGCGACTGGCGCCGGCGGTGAACCGTCAACCTGCTTACTGCCGGGAACCTCGTAGAGCTCCTTGCACGGGTAAGAATGCTCATTCCCGGAGAGCTCGCTGAGAGCTAAAGGGTTTAAGATTAGAAGCCGGACGGTGGTGGTGCCTGCCAGGAGCTCCTCCACAGCGGTCCCCAGGCCTCGCAGAAACTCCCGCGGCCCGGCAGCGCGTCCGGGAGAGCTTCCGGCAAGCTTCCACGCGTGCCTGCATGCGTGCAGGCACGCATGGAAACGTTTCCGGCAGCGCTTCCGCAGCACTCCAGGGGGGCCCCCCTAGGCTCTCCAGGAAAGATTTCCCGTCCCCAAGATTCCCGGATAGCCTCTTGGGCTAAGTAGGGTTGTTAGAGAAGAAGCCGGCGGGTGCGCGCACGCCGCCGCACCCTTCCGCCCACCGCTCCACGTTCCCTTCCGTGAGGCCTCGGGTTCCGCAGCGTGTCCCGGAGCGCCTGTTCCAATACGTTCCCGTAGAACGTGCCCCAGAGGCCTCGCGAAGCTTCCCGAGCAGCGAGCCCCCACGCGTGCAGGCGCGCGTGGAAGCGTCGCTCTCAGCTCTGTAGGAGCGCGCCAGGCAAGCTTTCCAGCGCCACCATGCACGTTTACAGCCCTTCAGGAGCGCGCCAGACAAGCTCTCCAGCGCCACCGCGCACCTGTGAAGCGTGCTTGAGGCGATCTGACACGCACCTTTTGAGACGAGCGCAGGACACGCGCAACGCCAGGGGTGCGCTTGCGCGACGAGACGCGTTCGCGCGTGCGTCTCGCGCTTGGCTATCCGGGTTTTGGACAACAACAGGTTCTCTTTGCTCTCCGGGTTCTGGACGCTGCCAAGTATTCAAAGAAGATCGCTTCTCAGAGCATTTCTAGAACAACATCATGTTTGCATTTCTCGGTGTCAACGTGACGTCAGTTCCAAAATGTTTAGATAGTAAAACTGTCTCGGAAGAGCTGAGTTGCTCGGAGAATAAAGTTAAGATACCAATGCTCGGAGTGAAAATCTGCTTTCTTAAATGAATTCTCAAATATCATGTAATTTCTCGCAAAACCACCCAACAGTTACCACTTTGTCCTTTCTAGCCGGGTCGGCCAACTAGCTTTACCCCGCGCAGAGAAATTCCAGCGCGGGGTGAGCTAGTAACTCGTAGAGCTTCCCTTAGCAAGTTGTTGCTGGAAGCTTAAGAGTAATTCCGGGGCGCTGGAGAGCTAGTTGGCCAGAAAAATCTCGACGGACCTTTTGGTGACTTTTGGTCGGTTGAAAATTTTCCTCTCGAAATTCAATCATTCGTTAGAGCTCTAGTGTTTTTTCCCGTGATCTTCGATCTTATCTCCGCTCGCCATCTTGATCTCAGCTCGATCGGGTACCTTTTACTCCCAAAAAGCACACGGGCGGGGTCGACCGTTTCGAGTCATCTTGTCATACGGTGACGGTTTTCTCAAGATAACTCGAGCTTCAGGACAGCTACAGAGCTGGTAAGCACAGCTAATCAATCCAGAATGATCAGGCGCGTTCGTCTGTTGAACCGAGAGGTCTGAACTCGGTCTGCTAGCCGAGCTAGGTCCGCAACCCTATTCTGTACTGAACTCGAGCTACAGGACAGCTACAGAGCTGATACGTACATAATCTGATGTAGAATCATCAGTGGTCGTTGTCTGTGGGATCCAGAGCTCTGAACTTGGTCTGATGCCCGATCTAGAATCGCGAAACTATTCGTACTGTTCGAGTCATCTTGAGAGATGCTGTCGGTTCTCTGCACTTAACTCGGGCTGTAGGGGGGCTGCATGGCTGGTAATCACTGGAATCGATTCGGAGACATCAGGCGCGTCCGCCTTTCGAATCCAGAGCTCCGAACTCTGTCTGCTGCTCGAACTAGCTCCGCGAAGCTATTCGTATTGTTTGAGTCATTCTGAGAGGTGCTGTCGGTTTCCTGCACTTAACTCGGGCTGTAGGGGGGCTGCAGGGCTGGTAATCACAGGAATCGATTCAGAGACATCAGACGCGTCCGCCTCTCGCATGCAGAGGTCTGAACTCGGTCTGCTACTCGAGCCAGGTTTCCCAAATCAGTCGTATTGTTCGAGTCATCTTGAAAGGCGCTGTCGATTAACGCACGTAACTCGGGCTGTAGGAGAGCTACAGAGCTCGTACAGAAGACAATCCAGAAGCCTCGGTGGCGTTCGGCTGTTGCATCCGAGAGGTCTAAAATTGCTTGGGCTGAAAAATTATTTTTTCTGTGTAGTTATTTTCGACATTATATGTTGTCAGGAAGCTCTACGAGTCCCCCGGCGGTAACAAAGGTTGACGGTTTACCGCCGGCGCCCAGTTGGTCGACCCGGCCCAGGCGGACAAATTTATGACTTTTGGTCGGTTTGGCGAAAATTTGAAAGATATTCAACCATTTATTTTGAGAAATCAGATTTTTGCGCGTCGCATTGGCATATAAACTCCTATCTCACAGCAGCTCAGCTTTCCCGATGTATTTTCTTGAGAGTTGACTTCCGGGAACTGAGCGAATATGAACATCGAAAAAAACGAAAATGAAGATTTTCGAAAAATCCTTATTTTATGATTCTACTTCGATTCTGAGCACTCTCATCAGTGTAAGGAGCTCTTCGAGGTTCCCGGCGGTGACCAGGTTGACGGTTCACCGCCGGCGCCAGTAATTCCGGGGCGCTGGAGAGCTAGTTGGCAGGAAAAATCTCGACGGACATTTTGAGGAATTTTGGTCGGTTGAAAACTTGGTTCTCGAAATTCAACCATTCGCTAGAGCTCTAGTATTTTTTCCCGTGATATTCGATCTTATTTCCGCTCGCCATCTTGATCTCAGCTCGATCTGGTACCTTTTACTGCCAAAAAGCGTCCAGGCGGGATCGGCCGTTTCGAGTCATCTTGTTACGCGGTGACGGTTTTCTCAATATAACTCGAGCTTTAGGACAGCTACAGAGCTGGTGATCACAGCTAATCAATCCAGAATGATCAGGCGCGTTCGTCTGTTGAACCCAGAGGTCCGAACTCGGTCTGCTAGCCGAGCTAGGTCCGCAAACCTATTCTCATTATTCGAGTCATCTTGACAGACGCTCTCGATTTTCTGTACTTAACTCGAGCTACAGGACATCTACAGAGCTGGTACGTACAGAATCTGATTCAGAATCATCAGTGGCCGTTGTCTGTTGAATCGAGAGCTCTGAACTCGGTCTGCTGCCCGATCTAGAATCGCGAAACTATTCGTATTGTTCGAGTCATCTTGAGAGATGCCGTCGGTTCTCTGCACTTGACTTGGGCTGTAGGGGGGCTGCATGGCTGGTAATTCCTGGCATGGATTCGGAGACATCAGGCGCGTCCGCCTTTCGAATCCAGAGCTCCGAACTCTGTCTGCTGCCCGAACTAGCTCCTCGAAGCTATTCGTATTGTTCGAGTCATCCTGAGAGGTGCTGTCGGTTTCCTGCACTTAACTCGGGCTGTAGGGGGGGCTGCATGGCTGGTAATCACAGGAATCGATTCAGAGACATCAAACGCGTCCGCCTGTCGCATGCAGAGGTCTGAACTCGGTCTGATACTCGAGCTAGGTTCGCCAAACTATTCGTATTGTTCGAGTCATCTTGAGAGGTGCTGTCGATTTACGCACGCAACTCGGGCTGTCGGAGAGCTAGAGAGCTCGTACAGAAGACAATCCAGAAGCATCGGGGGCGTTCGGCTGTTGCATCCGAGAGGTCTGAAATTGCTTGGGCTGAAAAATTATTTTGTCAGTGTAATTTTTTTCGACATTATATGTTGTCAGGAAGCTCTACGAGTCCCCCGGCGGTAACAAAGGTTGACGGTTTACCGCCGGCGCCCAGTGACTCGTAGAGCTTCCCTTAGCGAGTTAATGCTTGAAGCTTAAGAGTAATTCCGGTGCGCTGGAGAGCTAGTTGGCAAGAAAAATCTCGACGGACATTTTGAGGAATTTTGGTCGGTTGAAAACTTGGTTCTCAAAATTCAACCATTCGTCAGAGCTCTAGTGTTTTTTCCCGTGATATTCGACCTTATTCCCGCTCGCCATCTTGACCTCAGCTCGATCGGGTACCTTTTACTGCCAAAAAGCACTCAGGCGGGATCAGCCATTTCGAGTCATCTCGATACGCGTTGTCGGTTTTCTCAAGATAACTCGAGCTTGAGGGCAGCTACAGAGCTGATAAGCACAGCTAATCGGTTCAGAATGATCAGGCGCGTTCGCCTGTTGAACCCAGAGATCTGAACTCGGTCTGCTAGCCGAGCTAGGTCCGCAAACCTATTCGTATTATTCGAGTCATCTCGACAGACGCTCTCGGTTTTCTGTACTTAACTCGAGCTACAGGACAGCTACAGAGCTGACACGTACAGACTCTGATTCAGAATCATCAGTGACCATTGTCTGTTGAATCGAGAGCTCTGCACTCGGTCTGCTGCCCGATCTAGAATCGCAGAGCTATTCGTATTGTTCGAGTCATCTTGAGAGGTGCTGTCGGTTCTCTCTGCACTTAACTCGGGCTGTAGGGGGGCTGCATGGCTGGTAATCGCAGGAATCGATTCGGAGACATCAGGCGCGTCCGCCTTTAGAATCCAGAGCTCCGAACTCTGTCTGCTGCCCGAACTAGCTCCGCGAAGCTATTCGTATTGTTCGAGTCATCCTGAGAGGTGCTGTCGGTTTCCTGCACTTAACTCGGGCTGTAGGGGGGGCTGCAGGGCTGGTAATCACAGGAATCGATTCAGAGACATCAGACGCGTCCGCCTGTCGCATGCAGAGGTCTGAATTCGGTCTGCTACTCGAGCTAGGTTCGCCAAACTATTCGTATTGTTCGAATCGTCTTGAGAGGTGCTGTCGTTACGCACGTAACTCGGGCTGTCGGAGAGCTAGAGAGCTCGTGCAGAAGACAATTCAGAAGCATCGGGGGCGTTCGGCTGTTGCATCGGAGAGGTATGAAATTGCTTGGGCTGATTTTTTTGTCTGTGTAATTTATTTTCGACATTATATGTTGTCACGAAGCTCTACGAGTCCCCCGGCGGTAACAAAGGTTGACGGTTTACCGCCGGCGCCCAGTTGGTCGACCCGACCAGAAAGGACAAAGTGACAACTTTTGGGTGGTTTTGCGATTATTTCAAAGATATTTGACCATTTATTTTGAGAGCAGATTTTTCGCACCTGCAGTGGGTTAAGGCGCGTCTGCCAGTAAAATTTTCAGGTCCGTAGCTGCAGTATTACTATCAAAACACTTGGGGGAACCGACCTTCGATAAAAACAGAAAAACGTGATTTTTCGAGTTTCTCAGGTCTTGCTCTAGATGCTTTCTTCATTCTTATCGAGGAGCGCCGTGTAAGAAAAGAGCTCTACGAGGGCCCCGGCGGTAACCTGGTTGACGGTTTACCGCCGGTTCCCAGTTTGCCAAACAAATCTCGACGGACCTTTTGCTAACTGTAAGTCGGTTGAAAATTTTGTTCTCGAGATTCCTCCATTCGTTTGAGCTCTAGTATTTTTTCCCGTGATATTCGATCTTATTCCCGCTCGTCATCTTGATCTCAGCTCGATCGGGCACCTTTTACGACCAAAAAGCACACTGGCGGGATCGGGCGTTTTGAGTCATCTTGATACGCGTTGTTGGTATTTTGTACTTAACTCGAGATAAAGGACAGCTACTGAGCTGGTAAGCACTCCTTATCGACCCAGAATGATCAGACGCGTTTGTCTCCTGCATCCAGAGGTCTGAACTCGGTCTGCTACCTGAACTAGGTCCGCAAACCTGTTCGTATTATTCGAGTCATCTTGACAGCCGTTGTCGGTTTTCTGTACTTAACTCGAGCTGTAGGACAGCTACAGAGCTGATACTTAAAGAAAACGATTCAGAATCATCAGGCGCGTTTGTCTGTTGAACTCAGAGCTCTGAACTCGGTCTGCTGCCCGAGCTAAGTCGCGAACTATTCGTACTGTTCGAGTCGTCTTGAGAGGTGCTGTTGGTTTTCTGTACTTAACTCGGGCTGTGGGGGGGCTACAGACCTCATAGTCACAGGAATCGATTCGGAGACATCAGGCGCGTCCGCTTGTCGCATTCCGAGGTCTGAACTCGGTCTGCTACTCGGGCTAGGTTCCCGAAACTATTCGTATTGGTCGAGTCATCTTGGGAGGTGCTGTCGGCTTTCTGCACTTAACTCGGTATGTAGGGGGGCTGCAGGGGGCATAATCACAGGAATCGATATGGACACATCAGACGCGTCCGTCTGTCGCATTCAGAGGTCTGAACTCGGTTTGCTACTCGAGCTAGGTTCGCAAACCCATTCGTATTGTTCGAAATCATTGTGCGCGCTCGTCTGTTGCATCCAGAGGTCTGAACTGGGTTTGCCACTCGGACTGGGTTCGCACAACTATTTGCATTCTTTAAGTTACCTTGGCAGATTTCGTCCCTTTTCTGCATTGAACTTGGGCTGTAGGAGAGCTACGAGCTGGTACGCACAGAAAACGATCCAGAAGTATCAGAGGCGTTCGGCTGTTGCATCGAGAGGTCTGAAATCGCTGGGGCTGAAAAACTATTCGTTCTCTACAACTTTTTCTGACATTATGCATGGTCAGGAAGCTCTACGAGTCCCCCGGCGGTAGCAAAGGTTGACGGTTTACCGCCGGCGCCCAGTAACTCGTAGAGCTTCCTTAGCAGTAACTCGTAGAGCTTCCCTTAGCAAATTATTGCTGGAAGCTTAAGAGTAATTCCGGGGCGCTGGAGAGCTAGTTGGCAAGAAAAATCTCGACGGACCTTTTGCTGACTTTTGGTCGGTTGAAAATTTTGTTCTCGAAATTCCTCAATTCGTTTGAGCTCTAGTATTTTCCCGTGATATTCGATCTTATTCCCGCTCGCCATCTTGATCTCAGGTCGATCAGGTACCTTTTACTGCCAAAAAGCACACTGGCGGGATCGGCCGTTTCGAGTCATCTTGTCACGCGGTGACGGTTTTCTCAAGATAACTCGAGCTTGAGGGCAGCTACAGAGCTGATAAGCAGAGCTAATCGATTCAGAATGATCAGGCGCGTTCGCCTGTTGAATCCAGAGGCCTGAACTCGGTATGCTAGCCGAGCTAGCTCCGCAAACGTATTCGTATTATTCGAGTCATCTTGACAGACGCTCTCGGTTTTCTGTACTTAACTCGAGCTACAGGACAGCTGCAGAGCTGATACTTACAGAAACCGATTCAGAATCATCAGTCGCATTTGTCTGTTGAATCCAGAGCTCTGAACTCGGTCTGCTGCCCGATCTAGAATCGCGAAACTATTCGTATTGTTCGAGTCATCCTGAGAGGTGCTGTCGGTTCTCTGCACTTAACTTGGGCTGTAGGGGGGCTGCATGGCTGGTAATCACAGGAATCGATTGAGAGACATCAGGCGCGTCCGCCTGTCGAATCCAGAGCTCCGAACTCTGTGCCTCGAACTAGGTCCGCGAAACTGTTCGTATTGTTCGAGTCATCCTGAGAGGTGCTGTCGGTTTCCTGCACTTAACTCGGGCTGTATGGGGGGCTGTAGGGCTGGTAATCACAGGAATCGATTGAGAGACATCAGACGCGTCCGCCTGTCGCATGCAGAGGTCTGAACTCGGTCTGCTACTCGAGCTAGGTTTGCCAAACTATTCGTATTCTTCGAGTCATCTTGAGAGGTGCTGTCGATTTACGCACGTAGCTCGGGCTGTAGGAGAGCTACAGAGCTCGTACAGAAGACAATCCAGAAGCATCGGGGGCGTGCGGCTGTTGCATCCGAGAGGTCTGAAATTGCTTGGGCTGGATTTTTTTTCCTCTGTTTTTTTTTTCGACATTATATGTTGTCAGCTACGAGTCCCCCGGCGGTAAGAAAGGTTGACGGTTTACCGCCGGCGCCCAGTTGCTGGAAGCTTAAGAGTAATTCCGGCGCGCTGGAGAGCTAGTTGGCAAGAAAAATCTCGACGGACCTTTTGGTGACTTTTGGTCGGTTGAAAATTTTGTTCTCGAAATTCTACAATTCGTTTGAGCTCTAGTATTTTTTCTGACCATATTCGATCTTATTCCCGCTCGCCGTCTTAATCTCAGCTCGATCGGGTAAATATTTATGCAAAAAAGCGTCGCGGCGGGATCGGCTGTTTCGAGTCATCTTGATACGCGTTGTCGGTATCTTGTACTTAACCCGAGCTGTAGGGCAGCTACAGAGCTGATTCTCGCAGAAATCGATTGCGAAACATCAGGCGCGTTCGTCTGTTCCCTCTAGAGGTCTGAACTCGGTCTGCTGCCCGAGCTAGGTTCGCGAAACTATTCGTATTGTTCAAGTCATCTTGAGAGGTGCTGTCAGTTTTCTGCACTTAACTCGGGCTGTAGGGGGGCTAGAGGGCTCGTACTCACAGGAATCGATTCGAAGACATCAGGCGCGTCCGCCTGCCAAATCCAGAGCTCAGAACTCGGTGGGCTGCCCGAGCTAGGTTCGCAAACCTATTCGTATTCTTGGGGTCATCTTGAGAGGCGCTGTCCGTTTTCTGCACTTAACTCGAGCTGTAGGGGGGCTGCAGGGCTAGTAATCACTGGAATCGATTCGAAGACATCAGTCGCGTCCGCCTGTCGCATTCAGAGCTCTGAACTCGGTCTGCTGCCCGAACTAGGTCCGCGAAACTGTTCGTACTGTTGGAGTTATCTTCGGAGGTTCTGTCGGTTTTCTGCACTTAAGTCGGGCTGTGAGGGGGCTACAGGGCTGGTAATCACAGGAATCGATTGGGAGACATCAGGCGCGTCCGTCTGTTGCAGTCAGAGGTCTGAACTCGGTCTGGTACTCGAGCTAGATCCGCGAAACTATTTGTATTGTTCGAGTGATCCTGAGAGCTGCTCTCGATTTTCGCACGTAACTCGGGCTGTAGGGGAGCTACGGAGCTCGTGCGCACAGAAAACGATCCAGAAGCATGAGGGGCGTTCGGCTGTTGCATCGAGAGGTCTGAAATCGGCTAGGCTGAAAAACTACTCGTTCTCTGTAATTTTTTCGACATTATATATGGTCAGGAAGCTCCACGAGTCCCCCGGCGGTAAGGAAGGTTGACGGTTTACCGCCGGCGCCCAGCTGGCAAGACAAATCTCGACGGACCTTTTGGTGACTTTTGGTCGGTTGAAAATTTTGTTCTCGAAATTCAACAATTCGTTTGAGCTCTAGTATTTTTTCTGACCATATTCGATCTTATTCCCGCTCGCCGTCTTAATCACAGCTCGATCGGGTAAATATTTCTGCAAACAAGCGTCGCGGCGGGATCGGCTGTTTCGAGTCATCTTGATACGCGTTGTCGGTATTTTGTACTTAACTCGAGCTGTAGGGCAGCTACAGAGCTCATTCTCACAGAAATCGATTGCAAAACATCAGGCGCGTTCGTCTGTTCCATCCAGAGGTCTGAACTCGGTCTGCTGGCCGAGCTAGGTTCGCGAAACTATTCGTATTGTTCGAGTCATCTTGACAGGTGCTGTCAGTTTTCTCACTTAACTCGGGCTGTAGGGGGGTTACAGGGCTCGTACTCACAGGAATCAATTTGGATACATCAGGCGCGTCCGCCTGCCAAATCGAGAGCTCAGAACTCGGTGTGCTGCCCGAGCTAGGTCCGCGAATCATTCGTATTCTTCGAGTCATCTTGAGAGGTGCTGTCCGTTTTCTGCACTTAACTCGAGCTGTAAGGGGGCCGCAGGGCTGATTATCACTGGAATCGATTCGGAGACATCAGTCGCGTCCGCCTGTCGCATTCAGAGCTCTGAACTCGGTCTGCTGCCTGAGCTAGGTCTGCGAAACTATTCGTATTGTTCGAGTAGTCTTCAGAGGTGCTCTCGGTTTTCTGCACTTAACTCTGGCTGTAAGGGGCCTGCAGGGCTGGTAATCACAGGAATCGATTCGGAGACATCAGGCGCGTCCGCCTGTTGCATTCAGAGGTCTGGACTCGGTCTGATACTCGAGGTAGGTTTGCCAAACTATTCGTATTGTTCGAGTGATCTGGAGAGGTGCTGTCGATTTTCGCACGTAACTCGGGCTGTAGGAGAGCTACGGAGCTCGTGCGCACAGGAAACGATCCAGAAGCATGAGGGGCGTTTAGCTGTTGCATCGAGAGGTCTGGAATCGCTTAGGCTGGAAAACTATTTGTTCTCTGCAGTTTTTTCGACATTATATATATAGTCAGGAAGCTCTACGAGTCCCCCGGCGGTAAGAAAGGTTGACGGTTTACCGCCTGCGCCCAGTTGTTGCTGGAAGCTTAAGAGTAATTCCGGGGCGCTGGAGAGCTAGTTGGCAAGAGAAATCTCGACGGACCTTTTGGTGACTTTTGGTCGGTTGAAAATTTTGTTCTCAAAATTTGAACATTCGTTAGAGCTCTGGTATTTTTTCCCGTGATATTCGATCTTATTCCCGCTCGCCATCTTGATCTCAGCTCGATCGGGTAGCTTTTACTGCCAAAAAGCACTGCGGTGGGATCGGCCCTTTCAGGTCATCTTGACACGCGGTGGCGGTTTTCTGAACATAACTCGAGCTATAGAAGAGCCACAGAGCTGGTGAGCACACCCCCTCGATTCAGAATGATCAGGCGCGTTCGCCTGTTCCATCCAGAGGTCTGAACTCGGTCTGCTAGCCGAGCTAGGTCCGCAAACCTATTCGTATTATTCGAGTCATCTTGACAGGCTCTGTCGGTTTTTTGTACTTAACTCGAGCTATACGACAGCTACAGAGCTGATACTTACAGAAACCGATTCAGAATCATCAGTGACGTTGTCTGTTGAATCCAGAGCTCTGAACTCGGTCTGCTGCCCGAGCTAGGTTCGCCAAACTATTTCTACTGTTTGAGTCATCTTGAGAGGTGCTGTCGGTTTCTGTGCTTAACTCAGGCTGTAGGGGGACTGCAGGGCTGGTAATTTCAGGAATCGATTCAGAGACATCAGGCGCGTCCGTCTGTCGAATCCAGAGCTTGGAACTCGGTCGGCTGCCCGAACTAGGTCCACGAAACTATTCGTATTGTTCGAGTCATCCTGAGAGATGCTGTCGGTTTTCTACACTCAACTCGGGCTGTAGGGGGGCTGCAGGGCTGGTAATCACAGGAATCGATTCGGAGACATCAGACACGTCCACTGTTGCATTCAGAGGTCTGAACTCGGTCTGATACTCGAGTTGGGTTTGCCAAACTATTCGTTTTGTTCGAGTCATCTTGAGAGATGCTGTCGATTTACGCACGTAACTCGGGCTGTAGGAGAGCTACAGAGCTCGTATAGAAGACAATCCAACATCAGGGGCGTTCGGCTGTTGCATCGAAAGGTCTGAAATCTCTTGGGCCGAAAAACTATTCGTTCTCTACAGTTTTTTTCGACATTATATATTCCCAGGAAGCTCTACGAGTCCCCCGGCGGTAAGAAAGGTTGACGGTTTACCGCCGGCGCCCAGTTGCTGCGGGGATCCTGGACCGGCGGAGATGGGCTGCTTGCGGGCACCACCACCGTCCGGCTTCTAATCTGAAGCCTTCTAGCTCTCAGAGAGCTCTCCGGGAATAATACTTCGTAGAGCTCTTCGGCATCGATGAGCTAGAGGAATTCCGGCGCGGGGTGGAGCTAGTTGGTCGACCGAGCCAGAACGGACAAAGTTCCCTGAGAGCTCTCTGAGAGCTAGAGGGTGTCAGATTAGAAGCTGGACGGTGGTGGTGCCCGCCAGCAGCCCATCTCCGCCGGTCCAGGATCCCCGCAGCAACTCGCCCGACCCGGCAGCGGGTCCGGGATAGCTTCCCGCAAGCTTTCACGCGTGCCTGCACGCGTGCAGGCACGCGTGGAGGCGTTCCTGGCAGCGCTTCAGAAGCGCTGCAGGGATGCCCCCCAGAGCCGCAGAAGCGCTTCACGACAGCGTTCGACGGCTCGCCAGCAAAGCTTTCCGGTTTATCCCCGGAGAGCTCTCTGAGAGCTAGACGGTTTTAGATTAGAAACTGGACGGTGGTGGTGCCCGCCAGCAGCCCATCTCCGCCGGTCCAGGATCCCCACAGCGCCTCGCCCGAGCCGGCAGCGGGTTCGGGGGCGCTTCCAGCACGCGTCCACGCGTGGCTGCACGCGCGCAGCCACGCGTGGAAGCGATCCTGGCAGCGCTTCAGAAGCGCTTCCGGTGAGCTCCCCAGAGCTCTTCGGGAAAGATTTCCCGTCCCAGAGGGTCTCTTCGCTCTCCGGGTTTTACTTGTAGAGCTTCCTTTAGCAAGTTATTGCTGGAAGCTTAACAGTATTTCCGGGGCGCTGGAGAGCTAGTTGGCAAGAAAATCTCGACGAATCGTTCAGTGACTTTTTGGCAGTTCAAAATACGCCGTCGAGCTCTTCGGCATCGATGAGCTGGAGGAATTCCGGCGCGGGGTGGAGCCAGTAACTCGCAGAGCTTCCCTTAGCTAGTTGCTGGAAGCTTAAGAGTAATTCCGGCGCGCTGGAGAGCTAGTAACTCGTAGAGCTTCCCTCAGCTAGTTGCTGGAAGCTTAAGAGTAATTCCGGCGCGCTGGAGAGCTAGTTGGCAAGAAAAATCTCGACGGAACTTTTGCTGACTTTTGGTCGGTTGAAAATTTTGTTCTCGAAATTCAACCATCCGTTAGAGCTCTAGTTTTTTTCCCATGATATTCGATCTTATCCCCGCTCGCCATCTTAATCTCAGCTCGATCGGGTACCTTTTACTGCCAAAAAGCACACGGGCGGGATCGGCTGTTTCGAGTCATCTTGATACGTGTTGTCGGTATTTGGTACTTAACTCGAGCTGTTGGACAGCTACATAGCTCATGACAGAAATCGATTGAGAACCATTGGGCGCGTTCGTCTGTTGAATCCAGAGCTCTGAACTCGGTCTCCTGCCCGAGCTAGGTTCGCGAAACTATTCGTATTGTTCGAGTCATATTGTGAGGTGCTGTCAGTTTTCTGTACTTAACTCAGGCTATGGAGGGGCTACACGGCTGGTAATCACACGAATGGATTTGAATACATCAGGCGCGTCCGTCGAACCCAGAGCTCGGAACTCGGTCTGCTGCCCGAGCTAGGTCCGCGAAGCTGTTCGTACTGTTCGAGTTACCTTGAGGTGCTGTCGGTTTTCTGCACTTAACTCGGGCTGTAGGGTGGCTGCAGGGCTGGTCATCACAGGAATCGATTCGGAGACATCAGGCGCGTCCGCCTGTTCAGAGTCTGAACTCGGTCTGACCGCGAAACTATTAGTATTGTTCGAGTCATCTTGAGAGGTGCTGTCGATTTTCGCACGTAGCTCGGGCTGTAGCTGAGCTACAGAACTCGTACGCACAGAAAACGATCCAGAAGCATCAGGCGCGTTCGGCTGTTCCATCGAGAGGTCTGAAATCGCTTGGCCTGAAACGCTATTCGTTCGCTGCATTTCTTTGTCGACATTTTATATGGTCAGGAAGCTCTACGAGTCCCCCGGCGGTAAGAAAGGTTGATGGTTTACCGCCGGCGCCCAGTTGGCAAGAACAATCTCGACGGAACTTTTGCTGATTTTTGGTCGGTTGAAAATTTTGTTCTCGAAATTCAACCATTCGTTAGAGCTCTAGTATTTTTTCCCGTGATATTCGATCTTATTCTCGCTCGCCATCTTAGTCTCAGCTCGATTGGGTACCTTTTACTGCCAAAAAGCACACGGGCGGGTCGGCTGTTTCGGTATTTTGTACTTAACTCGAGCTGTAGGGCAGCTACAGAGCTGATAGTCACAGAAATCGATTGAAAATCATGAGGCGCGTTCGTCTGTTGAATCCAGAGCTCTGAACTCGGTCTGCTGCCCGAGGTAGATTCGCGAAACTATTCGTATTGTTCGAGTCATCTTGTGAGGTGCTGTCAGTTCTCTTAACTCAGGCTATGGAGGGGCTACAGGGCTCGTAATCGCACAAATCGATTTCGAAACATCAGGCGCGTCCGCCTGTCGAATCCAGAGCTCGGAACTCGGTCTGCTGCCCGAGCTAGGTCCGCGAAGCTATTCGTATTTTTTGAGTCATCTTGAGAGGTGCTGTCGGTTTTTTGCACTTAACTCGGGCTGTGAGGTGGCTGCAGGGCTGGTAATCACAGGAATCGATTCGGAGACATCAGGTGCGTCCGCCTGTCGCATTCAGAGGTCTGAACTCGGTCTGATACTCGAGCTAGGTTCGCGAAACTATTCGTATTGTTCGAGTCATCTTGAGAGGTGCTGTCGATTTTCGCACGTCGCTCGGGCTGTAGCAGAGCTACAGAACTCGTGCGCACAGAAATCGATCCAGAAGCATCATGGGCGTTCGGCTGTTCCATCGAGAGGTCTGAAATCGCTTGGCCTGAAACACTATTCGTTCTCTGCATTTCTTTGTCGACATTTTTTATTATCAGGAAGCTCTACGAGTCCCCCGGCGGTAAGAAAGGTTGACGGTTTACCGCCGGCGCCCAGTAACTCGTAGAGCTTCCCTTAGCAAGTTATTGCTGGAAGCTTAAGAGTAATTCCGGGGCGCTGGAGAGCTAGTTGGCAAGAAAAATCTCGACGGACCTTTTGGTGACTTTTGGTCGGTTGAAATTTTGTTCTCGAAATTCAACCATTCGTTAGAGCTCTAGTATTTTTTCCCGTGATATTCGATCTTATCCCCGCTCGCCATCTTGATCTCAGCTCGATCGGGTACCTTTTACTGCCAAAAAGCACTGCGGCGGGATCGTCCGTTTCGAGTCATCTTGATACACGCTGTCGGTATATTGGACTTAACTCGAGATACAGGACAGCTACAGAGCTGGTAAGCACACCTTATCGATTCAGAATGATCAGGCGCGTTCGTCTGTTGCATCCAGAGGTCTGAACTCGGTCTGCTAGCCGAGCTAGGTCCGCAAGCCTATTCGTATTATTCGAGTCATCTTGACAGGCGCTCTCGGTTTTCTGTATTTAATTCGGGCTATGTTACAGCTACAGAGCTGATACTTACAGAAACTGATTCAGAGTCATCAGTCGCGTTTGTCTTTTGATTCCAGAGCTCTGAACTCGGTTTGCTGCTCGCTCTAGAATCGCGAAACTATTCGTATTATTCGAGCCATCTTGAGAGGTGCTGTCGGTTTTCTGTACTCAACTCGGGTTGTGGGGGGGGGCTAAAGTGCTGGTAGTCACAGGATTCGATTGGAGACATCAGGCGCGTCCGCCTGTCGAATCCAGAGCTTGGAACTCGGTCTGCTGCCTGAACTAGGTCCGCGAAACTATTCGTGTTGTTCGAGTCATTCTGAGATGATGTCGGTTTCCTGCACTTAAATCGGGCTGTAGGGGGGCTGCAGAGCTGGTAATCACAGGAATCGATTCGGAGACATCAGACGCGTCTGCCTGTCGCATTCAGAGGCCTGAACTTGGTCTGATACTCGAGCTAGGTTTGCCAAATTATTCGTATTGTTCGAGTTATCTTCAGGGTTGCTGTCGATTTACGCACGTAACTCGGGCTGTAGGAGAGCCACAGAGCTCGTGCAGAAGACAATCCAGAAGCATCGGGGGCGTTCGGCCGTTGCATCGAGAGGTCTGAAATCGCCTGGTCTGAAAAACTAGTCGTTCTCTGCAATTTTTTCGACATTATATATTGTCAGGAAGCTCTACGAGTCCCCCGGCGGTAAGAAAGGTTGACGGTTTACCGCCGGCGCCCAGTCAGCGCACCCGGCCGGGGCGGACAAAGTGGTGACTTGTGGTCGGTTTTGCAAAAATTTGAAAGATATTCAATCACGCATTTTCAGAAAGCATTTTTCTGCGCCACGCATTGGGATATAAACTCCTCTCTGACAGGAGCTTAGCTCTCTCGATGCATATCTCGTAGAGCTCTTCGGCATAGATGAGCTAGAGGAATTCGGGGGGTGGAGCTAGTTCGCCAACCCGGCCAGAAAGGACAATATGGTAACTTTTGGGTGGTTTTGCGAATATTTGAAAGATATTTGACCATTCATCCTGAGAAACCAGATTTTTCGCACCTGTAGACGACTATGAGGGCCTCTGATATGAAGATCGAAAAATCGAAAATAAACATTTTCGAAACATCTTCATGTATGACTCTACTCCGATTCTGAGCACTCTCATCAGTGTAAGGAGCTCTACGAGGTTCCCGGCGGTCACTGGGTTGACGGCTCAGCGCCGGCGCCAGTTTTGTTTTGATTCAATAATTCGTTTGATTTTTCCCGTCATATTCGATCTGATTCCCGCTTGCCACCTTGATCTCAGCTCGATCGGGTACCTTTTACAGCCAAAAAGCGTCCAGGCTCGGCCGTGTCGAGTCATCTTGATACGCGCTATCGGTATATTGGACTTAACTCGAGATAGAGGACAGCTACAGAGCTGGTAAGCACATCTCATCGATTCAGAATAATGAGACGCGTTCGTCTGTTGCATTCAGAGCTCTGAACTCGGTCTGCTAGCCGAGCTAGGTCCGCAACCTATTCGTATTATTCGAGTCATCTTGACAGACGCTCTCGGTTTTCTGTACTTAACTCGAGCTATATGCTACAGAGCTGATACTTACAGAAACCGATTCAGAATCATCAGTTGCATTCGTCTGTCCAATCCAGAGCTCTAAACTCGATCTGCTGCCCGATCTAGAACCGCGAAACTATTCGTATTGTTCAAGTCATCTGGAGAGTTTTCTGTACTTAACTCCGGCTGTTGGGGGGCTACAGTGCTGGTAGTCACAATAATCGATTCGGAGACATCAGGCGCGTCCGCCTGTCGAATCTAGAGCTCGGAAGTCGGTCTGCTGCCCGAACTAGGTCCGCGAAACTATTCGTATTGTTCGAGTCATCCTTAGAGGTGCTGTCGGTTTTCTGCACTTAACTCGGGCTGTAGGGTGGCTGCAGGGCTGGTAATCAGAGGAATCGATTCGGAGACATCAGACGCGTTCGCCTGTCGCATTAAGAGGTCTGAACTCGGTCTGATACTCTAGCTAGGTTTGCCAAACTATTCGTATTGTTCGAGTCATCTTGAGAGGTTGTCGATTTACGCACGTAACTCGGGCTGTAGGAGAGCTACAGAGCTCGTGCAGAAGAAATCCAGAGCATCGGGGGCGTTCGGCTGTTGCATCGACAGCTCTGAAATCGCTTGGGCTGAAAAACTATTCGTTCTCTGCATTTTTTCGTCATTATATATTGTCAGGAAGCAAGTTCCCCGGCGGTAAGAAAGGTTGACGGTTTACCGCCGGCTCCCAGTTGCACGCTACCAAGTCTTCCCCTTTGCTCTCCGAGCTCTTCGGCAAAGAGCTACGAGGAATTCGGGCGCAGGGTGGAGCTAGTTGGCCGGCCCGACCAAAAGAGACAATGTGTGGGGTCGGTGTTTTTCACTTCATGCTAAATTTTGAAGTTCTCTTTTTAGAAGTGAGATTTTTTTTCCGCACCTGCGGGTAAATTTTTCATGGCTCTAGGTCCAGTATTACTATCAAAACACTTGGAGGAACCCACTGTATGAAAACCGTTTTTTTTTTTTTTTTTTTTTTTTTTTTTTTTTTTTTTTTTTTTTTTTTTTTTTTTTTTTTTTTTTTTTTTTTTTTTTTTTTTTTTTTTTCCCCCCCCCCCCCCCCCCGAATTTTTCGGCTCTCGCTTCAGAAGCTTCTTTCACGTGTTCGGGGAGCGCTGTGTAAGAAGAGAGCTCTACGAGGTGCCCAGCGGTAACTTGGTTGACGGTTTACCGCTGGTTCCCAGTTGGACGATCCGGCCAGAAAAGAAGATGTGGTAACTTTGGGTCGGTTTTGTTAAGATTTGAAAGATATTTGACAATTGATTTTAAGAAAGCAGACTTTTCGCACCTGTAGACGACTGTGAGTGCTTCTGCGTCTTAATATGAGGTCTGTATGCGCACTTTTATTATCAAAACACTTGGAGGATCCAACTTTATGTCGACATGAAAAAAATAAATGTTCAATTTTTTGAGAAATGCAGAAGCTCTCGCCTTCAACTCTGAGCACTCTCACGCATGGAAGGAGCTCTACGAGGTTCCCAGCGGTGACCAGGTTGACGGTTCACCGCCAGTGCCAGTCTTCCCCTTTGCTCTCCGGGTTTTGGACGCTACCAAGTGATGACTTTCGGTCGGTTTTTCCCGGATAGCTCTCGGAGCTAAAGAGAGTTTCAGAGAAGAAGCCGGGACTGGGTGGTGAGTAGGCCACGCCATCGTCTGCCGCTCCACGATTCTTCCAGCGACTTGCCAGAGGTTGCAGCGTGTCGCGTAGGCGCTTCCCAATACGCTGGGGGCATGCGTTGGAAAGCGCCCTAGGCAGCGCTGGCCAGCGTTGCTTGGGCAGCGCCGCCAAGCGTTGCTTGGGCTCCTAGGCAGCGCCCCCAAGCGTCGCGTGGGCTCCCAGGCAGCGCCGCCAGCGTCGCTTGGGCGCCCCAGGCAGTGTTGCTTGACCGCCTAGGCAGCGCCGCCCAGCGTCGCTTGGCGAGTTCACACACTCGACGGCAAGCGCCTTTCACGCACGCTTGACAAGCTCGCTCACGCGCTTGCAAGTGCGCTTCACGCACGCTTTTACAGGGTGGCTCACGCGCCCCCAAGCGTGCTTGTTTGTGAGTGCCTCTTACCTCGTAGAGCTCTTCGGCATCGATGAGCCAGAGGAATTCCGGCGCGGGATGCAGCTCGGCCAACCCGGCCCGGGCGGACATTGTGGTGACCTGGGGTCGTTTTTTCGAAGATGGCGAGAGATTTTAGAATATGTTTTGCAAATTTGTTGAATTTTATTCTATGGGGTGAATAATGACGGTTTCGATGCTGCAATCCTTAGGGCCCTAGCTGCATTATTTCGATCAAAAGATTAGGGGTAGCCAACATTCTGTACGACATAAAACAACATGTCTTTATTTTTCAAGCTGTCATTGAAAAGCGTTTTTCTGCTGTTATCTCGGAACCGACTTTGTCTATTCAGAGCTCTACGAGAGTCCCGGCGGTAACCTGGTTGACGGTTTACCGCCGGCTCCCAGTTGCTATCCGGGTCGAATATTCCCGGAGAGCTCTCTGAGAGCTAGAGGGTTTTAGATTAGAAGCCGGACAGTGGTGGTGCCCGCCAGCAGCCCATCTCCGCCGGTCCAGGATCCTCGCAGCGGCCTGTAAAATCTCGTAGCGGGTCCTGGAGCTTCGGGCACGCGTCCACGCGTGCCTGCACGCGTACGTCGTAGAGCTCTTTGTCATCGACGAGCTAGAGGAATTCCGGTGCGGGCTGGAGCTAGTTGGCCGACCCGACCAGAAAGGGCAATGTGACAACTTTGGGTGGGTTTTGCGAAGATTTGAAAGATATTTGACAATTCATTTCGAGAAAGCAGATTTTTGACGCCGAACATGGGCATATATACTCCGTTCCCTCAGCAGCTGAGCTCTCTAGAGCGAGTTTTACTACCATTTGACTTCCCGGAACCGACTTGATGTTCACTCCGAAAAATCTCAATTTGACGTTTCTCAAGAAAAGCTCCCAGAAGTTCTCCCCTTCGATCTTAAGCTTTCTTACAGATGCAAGGAGCTCTACGAGGTTCCCGGCGGTGACCAGGTTGACGGTTTACCGCCAGCGCCCGTCAGGCGCGTTCGTCTGTCGCATCGAGAGGTCTGAAATCGGTCTGCTACTCGAGCTAGATCTGCGAAACTATTCGTATCGTTCGAGTCATCTTGCGAGGTGCTGTCGATTATCGGACGTAACTCTTGCTGTAGGATACGCACAGAAACTGATTCGATATCATCGTGCGGGTTCGTCTGTTGCATCCAGAGGTCTGAACTGGGTCTGCTACTAGGTCCGCGAAACTATTCGTATTATTCGAGTCAGCTTGACAGGTATTGTTTTTTTCTGTATTGAACTCGGGCTGCAGGAGAGCTACTGAGCTGATACGCGCAGAAACCGCCAGAAGCATCAGCCGCCTTCGTCTGTTGCATCGAGAGGTCTGAACCCGATCTGATACCCGAGCTAGGTTCACAAAACTATTGGTATTCGACCAACATTTTTTGTCCAAATTATGGTGAATTTCTCCACTCAACTCGAGCTGCAGAGCGGCTCGAGAGCTCTTCGGCCGAAAAAATAGAAGACATCATGAGGCGCGAAGCATCTAGATGCTTGGTTTAGGTCTGTTGTGAGCGCAGACGCCAACCACGGATTCGTACTCTGCTACTTTCTCCCTAATGGTATTGTTTTCCTTGCTTCTACACTGCTGATAAGCTGTAGAACTGTTCAGCACAGCAATGGGAAGGAAACTGAGATGACCGACCATTTTTTCAAATGATGGTGAATTTCTCCACTCAACTCGAGCTGCAGAGCAGCTCGAGAGCTCTTCGGCCGAAAAATTAGAAGACATCATGAGGGCGCGAAGCATCTAGATGCTTGGTTTGGGTCTGTTGTGACGCAGACGCCAAACACGGATTCGTACTCTGCTACTTTCTCTCTAATGGTATTGTTTTTCTTGGTTCTACACTGCAGATGAGCTATAGAACTGTTCAGCACAGCAATGGGAAGGAAACTATCAGGGGCAATAGAGAAATGTGTCTGGGCGCCTGAGATCAGTCTGCTATCAGCGCTCGGGCTGAAAAACTATTCGTTCTCTGGTAATTCTTTACACATAATATATGGTCAGGAAGTTCTACGAGTCCCCCGGCGGTAAGAAGGTTGACGGTTTACCGCCGGTGCCCAGTTGGCCGACCCGGCCCCGACAGACAATGTGTGAACTTTGGGTCGGTTGGACGAACTTTGTGAGAGATTTGAACATTCGTTTTGAGAACTGGTATTTATCGCACCTGTAGTTGGGTATGCCGCGCTCGCCAGTCAAATTCTCAGGTCCGTAGCTGTAGTTCTACTATCAAAACATTTGGCGGAACCGTGTTTGGGCGACAACTAAAAAAACCTCTTCTTCCGAGTTTTCAGCTCGCGTATGAGAAAGCGTCTCCCACGTGTTCCGAGTAGCGCCGTGCGAGAAAAGAACTCTACGAGGCTCCGTAGCCATTTTGGCTCAAGGCTCAAGGCTCAAGGCTCCGCGAACGTTCATTTTCTCCTGCCTGGGGAACCTCCGCGAAAGTGAACGTTGAGCTAGCGTGTTGTTTTGCTCTGCTTACGCAACTGCCCATCTCCCTGTGCATCTTGCTTGTCATTGTTTGCCTCTCATATTCATTTCTCGTTGCGGTTTGGTGGTGGCAATTTGTATACGCGGACTTGTTCCTCACTGCCTAGAGTGGTGCTCGTAAGTCTCGTTTCTTCCAGATCTGCCTTGAGTGGATTGCATATTGATCTCTTTCGAGTGCGGGTAGCACATTGAATTCATTGTGTGACAATTGTACTTGTTCCTTCCTCTATTCTCTTTGCTTCGGCTTCACATTTCTGACTGAATTGGACTTTGATTGTGACTGATGCCTCACGTGCGGAGCCTCACATCCAGGCGTATGCGTCGTGCTCGGGCCTGCCATCTGAGATGGGTCCGATCAGCATCACCATTCTCTTGCATCTTTGGTTTGTGCATGTTGTTTCTTTGATGGAAATATCGTAACACGGTCGGTTGTCGCATCATCGATGTGTCTCTGAGGTTTCGACATACTTCGGACTTTGTGTTTGCATTGACTCTTGCCCTGCTGTGTGTGTGTGTGTCGGGCATGCGCGCATGTTGGTATAAGAGCTCCGCGTGCTTTTCACTTTGTTCGGAATAAGAGATTCGCATGTGCCCACTTCCGGTGAAAGAGTGGCGGGTGTCTTGCCTGACTCTGTATGCCGCCCTTTTTCCTGCTAGCGACTGGGCCTGACGGCCCGCATAGTCGATCGCAAAGACCGCAAAAAACCTGGTTGACGGTTTACCACCACTCCCAGTAATTCCAGGGCGCTGGAGAGCTAGTTGGCAAGGAAAATCTCGACGGACTTTTTTCTGACTTTTGGTCGGTTGATTTTTTTTTTCCCGAAATTCCTCAATTCGTTTGAGCTCTAGTTTTTTTTCCCGTTATATTAGATCTTATTCCCGCTCGCCGTCTTAATCTCAGGTCGATCGGGTAGATTTTGCTGCCAAAAAGCACTGCGGCGGGATCGGCCGTTTCGGGTCATCTTGACACGCGGTGGCGGTTTTCTGAACATAACTCGAGCTACAGGGCAGCTACAGAGATGATATTAACAGAAATCCTCTTAGAATGATCAGACGCGTTTGTCTGCTGCATCCAGAGGTCTGAACTGGGTCTGCTACCCGAGCTAGGTCCACGAAACTATTTACATTATTCGAGTCATCTTGACAGTCCTGTCGGTTTTCTGTACTTCACTCGAGCTGTAGGGCAGCTACAGAGCTTATTTTTAACAGAAACCTATCCATAATCATCAGGCGCGTTCATTCGTTGCATCTAGAGGTCTGAACTCGGTCTGCTACTCGAGCTATGTCCACGAATCTATTCGTATTATTCGAGTCATCTTGACGGTGCTGTCGGTTTTCTGTATTCAACTCGAGCTGTAGGACAGCTACAGAGCTCATATTAAGAGAAACCCTCTTAGAATGATCAGGCGCGTCGTCTGTTGCATCGAGAGGTCTGAACTCGGTCTGCTACCTGTGCTAGGTCCGCGAAACTATTCGTATTATTCGAGTCATCTTGACAGGCGTTGTCGGTTTTCTGTTAAATCGAGCTGTAGGGCAGCTACAGAGCTGCTATTAATATAAACCCATCCAGAATCATCAGGCGCGCCCATCTGTTGCACCTAGAGGTCCGAACTCGGTCTGCTACTCGAGCTAGGTCCGCGAATCTATTCGTATTATTCGAGTCTTCTTGACAGGTGCTGTCGGTTTTCTCGACTTAACTCGAGGTGTAGGAGAGCTACAGAACTGATACTTACAGAAACCCATTCGATCATCAGGCGCGTTTATCTGTTGCATCTAGTGGTCTGAACTCGGTCTGCTACTCGAGCTAGGTTCGTGAACCTGTTCGTATCATTCGAGTCATCCTGAGAGATGCTGTCGATTTTCTGTGCTTAACTTGAGTTGTAGGAGGGCCACAGAGTCGTGCGCACATCAATCGATTCAGCATCATCAGGCGCGTGCGTCTGTTGCATCTAGAGCTCTGAACTAAGTCTTCTATTCGAGTCTGCTATTAGCGGGGACCGAAAAACTATTCGTTGCAGGAAGCTCTACGAGTCCCCCGGCGGTAAGAAAGGTTGACGGTTTACCGCCGGCGCCCAGTTGGTCGACCCGACGTTAAGAGACAATGTGATGACCTGGGGTCGGTTTTCTTAAGATTTGAAAGATATTTGACCATTTATTTTGAGAAACCAGATTTTTCGCACCTGTAGTGGGTTATTCCGCGTTTGCCAGTCAAATTCTCAGGTCCGTAGGTGCAGTATTGCTATCAAAACACTTGGAGGAACCGACGTTTGATAAAAACAGAAAAACGTTTTTTTTTTTTTTTTTTTTCTTCTTCCCTTTCCGAGTTTTTTGTTTCTCGCTCCAGAAGCTTTCTTCATGTGTTCCGTCGATCGAGAGCAAGAAAAGAGCTCTACGAGGTTCCCGGCTCAAGGAAGCGAGGAGGCCCAAGGCTCCGCGAACGTTCATTTTCTCCTGCCTGGGGAACCTCCGCGAAGGTGAACGTTGAGCTAGCGTGTTGTTTTGCTCTGCTTACGCAACTGCCCATCTCCCTTTACATCCTGCTTGTCATTGTTGGTCTCTCATATCCATTTCTCGTTGCGGCTTGGTGGTGGCCATTTGTATACGCTGACTTGTTCCTCACTGCCTAGAGTGGTGCTCGTAAGTCTCTGTTCTTTCAGATCTGCCTTGAGTGGATTGCATATGGTTCAATTTGCAGTATTTCATTGTTGTGATCTCTCAGGTGTCCTCACACATCTTCCTTCAGTTTTCTGCCATATACCTATCATTTGTGGTCTTGTTTGTGCCAGATGCCTCATGTGCGGAGTCTCGCATCCAGGTGTTTGCGTCGGGCTCGGGCTTGCCAACTTGGATGGGTTCGACCGAATTGTCCTCTTCCGTTGGTGCTCGAAGGCGTAGTCGCCCGTGACACGGTCTTGCATGCAGAGTTGGATGCTCAGGCTAATAAGTTGTTGACAGCATTACTCCATCCCTCTGATAGCTGCCCGAAAGTTGATTCCGTTGCACTTCGCGGTTTTTCTTCTGCTATTGATGCTGGGGTCCAGGTTGACGAGGTCGAATATCCTTCTCAAAGCATTCGGGTATTGTCAAGTGATGCTGGTGTCCAGGTTGACGAAGTGCACTGTCCCTTTCAGAGCATTCGGGTGTCCTCAATTGATGCTGAGGTCCAAGTGCATTCTCAAAGCATTCGAGTGTCTTCAATGGGTGCCGGCGTGCAAACTCAGTTCACTTGCGAGGACGCCTGTGTGCAAACTCAGTTCACTTCAATGGATGCTGGCGTGCATACTCAGTTCACTTTGAAGGACGCCTGTGTGCAAACTCAGCTCACTTTCCAGGACGCCGTCAAAACATGGATTGACAGCACTGCCCAGAAGGGGTTCACTGGCCAGATTGCGCTGCAGTATTTAATCCAGGGGCTTGAATTATTCGTAGACCTCATGACAGAGCCAATGACCATCCCAAAACATCATGTATCATTTTGGTTCCATACTTTGTTCAACCTCACGGATCATGTTCAGTCGTTTCTGGGAGAACTTTTGGGTTGTCTCAAATCTCACCGTTTCGTGACGGGGAAAATGGACCGTGCCGAGGAGGCCAGGTTTAAAGCTCCAGGGTACATTGTCGATTGTTTCAGTTTTGTTCCAGACGGACTCTTCGAGAGTGCCAGTCGCGCAGACCCGCGGAGACTCGCAGCAGACACCCGGAGACTACAGCAAATGTGGGAGCCCCAAGAGCTCAGAATTACGTCGCCACGTGGACGAATCGCCTTTCCGTCGGGGTCGTCGTCTGTCCGTGTCGCTTCGGATGTGATAGCCAAGACTGGACATCAAAAGTTGGTTCCCGAATCTTCCCAAAGCATTCGAGTTTCTCCCGATAACGGTGGGAGCTCTAGAGGTAGCCGCAAAGGCAGAGGCAAAGGCAAACGATAGGGCAGCTTTGAACATGATTGTCTGCATGCGTTACCTCTCTGTGTATTGTACGCTGTATTCTATTGGATTGTTGATTGTGATTGCCTCGCGTGGTCTTTTCATTTTTGTTTGTGATTGCCTCGTGTGGTCATTCTGTGCATTGTTTGAGCTCTAATAATTTAGTGTGTGCATGTTCGGTTCTTGGCCAGGTCTCCTGGCTCTCTTGTCGTAGTTTTAGTTTCGCCTCTTCAGTGTTCTCACTGTTGTAGGGTTGTACGAGCCTTCAGCGGCGGAGCGCGTCTGCGAGGTTCTCCCACAGGTTGTGCGAACGTCTTTGGTCATGCATGTTTCTGTTTCTCTATAAGAGCGGACTGCTTGCTTGACAATTTTGAGGTTTCGCTTCGCCTGGGACTTCGTTGGGCCTGGCCTCAGTGGCCAAGATGGTCCCAGCAAAGACGCAAAACAATCTGGTTGAGGTTCCGAGCTCTACGAGGTTCCCGGCGGTGACCAGGTTGCTGCTGTCCCTCCTCGGGGATCTCAGCGGTGGCCTGGCCCGTCGGGGGCTTCCTCAAGCCTGTCTCCTCAGGCTGCCCCCTGGGCGGCCGTGTGCGCGCGGGCGGGTCGTGCAATAGATTCGGGTACTTCGTCGGCTGCGACGACCTTCTCTCCTTGGGCCTACAGATGATAGGTGCTGGAGGCCAGCTCTGTTTGGCATCAGAAGTGGGACTGACTTCAACGCATAGGCCGCTGTCGTCGCTTTGCACTTGTTTGTACTGCCTGCTTGCGCTTTCTCCATTGTTGCTCTTGCACACGTGTGTATTCTTTGACATTGAGGTACTTTGACAGTTCTGTGACATTGGAGTATCTTGAGATTGAGGTTCTCTGCATTGTATCGGCGTGCCTGTTTTCATTCTTTCTTTCTTTGAATCGTATCGATCAGAATCCAAGATACTTGAGTGCGTTATCCGACACTCAGTTATGCAGGTGATTCAAGATACCGAGTGCGTTATCATACATTCAGTTATCCGAGAGTTACTTCTTGAGTGCGTTATCAGACATTCAGTTATCACACATTTGACGTGAGCATACGACTCTTGTCTTACCGCGGGTCGTTACGACATATTTCGGACTTTGTGTTTGCGTTGACTCTTGCCATGCTGTGTGTGTGTCGGACATGCGCGCATGTGGGTATAAGAGCTCCGCGTGATCTTCACTTTGTTCGGAATAAGAGTTTTGCATGTGCCCACTCCCGCTCAAAGAGTGGTGGGTGTCTTGCCTGACTCTGTGCACAGTCGACCGCAAATTCGTTGTGTTTCACGAGCATGGTCTTTCAGTGGTGCTGAGACGGTAATCGCTATATGTGGTTACTGCATGGTCTCGCATTACTTTGAAGTGTACTCGTCATTTTAGTTGTTAGTTTTGTGTTTGTCTCAGTGGTGTTGAGACGGTAATCGCTATATAAACCAGTGGTTACTGCATGGTCTCTCACTGCTTCTATTCTCAGTGGTGCTGAGACGGTAATCGCTATATGTGGTTACTGCATGGTCTCGCATTGCTTTCACTCCCTCTTTATATTTTAGTTGTATTCTCGTGTATTGGCAGTCTTGTGCATATCTGTACAGCTTCGCTGTTTGATGCACCTCTGCTTCAATCTTTGCAGCTTCGCTGTCTTCCTGAACAGCTTCGCTGTTTAGGTTCTTTGTGTTTAGGCCTGCTCCCATGGGAGCTCAAACCGGCCTTCGCAAAAGACGCAAAAAAGACCAGGTTGATTCGCAACAAGGGGGTCCTCAGAGTTCTACTTCCAGGAGTGCATTGACGCGGAGCGGCAAGAAGCATCGGAAACAGCACAGATGATGCACATGTGATTGATCCTGCACGCTTGATTTGTCATTGCGTTGCCTTTCTTCATGCCTGTGTGTGTTGTCGTGCATGCGCGTGTGTTGAATAAGAGCTTCGCTTGATCCCTCAAAGTAGGTCATTCGTTGCTTCCTTGATTTGAGTGCTCATTGACCTTTGAACGTGACTTTCCGTGATTTGTCACGTGGTGCCTCAAAGTAGGCCTTTGATTTAGTCGACACTACACTGCTTTTATTTTCAGTGGTGCTGAGACGGTAATCGTTATATGTGGTTACTGCATGGTCTCGCACTGCTTTGCTTCCCTCTTTCTATTTTTATTTGTCTTCTCGTGTATTGGCAGTCTTGTGCATATCTGTACAGCTTCGCTGTTTGCTGCACCTCTGCTTTAATCTTTGCAGCTTCGCTGTCTTCCTGTACAGCTTCGCTGTTTAGGTTCTTTGTGTTTAGGCTTGCTCCCATGGGAGCTCGAACCGGCCTTCGCAAAAGACGCAAAATACCAGGTTGCTGCTGTCCCTCCTCGCCGTCGGAGGCCTCCTCGAGCGGCATTGTGCCGTGCCTGGTGTTTGGTTCTCTTTACCGTACACGGTGCTTCAGTGTCTGTTTTGCCTGAGTACCGTACACTCTCATTGATTGTCGAAGGCCTGTCCGCGCCCATTGTCGTCGGAGTGCGTATTATTGTTGAGATTGTCGGAGTATCGTTGGAACAGCATTTTCCTTGGTTATCTCAACTGTGCATCTAGTTATTGCTTGTGATTTGCCTTCTTCTTGTTGAGCGAGTCCACGTATTATAAATGGAGTTTGTTGCATCTGAATTGTCAGGCGCGGATTTTGTTGCTTCAGATTGGACAGATACGGCGTTGTTTACTTCTGAGTTTCTCGCTTGTTTGTCTTGCTCGTTTGTCTACGGTCGAAGTGTGTGTGTTAGTGATCTATATTGCCGTGTTCGCCCTTCGTACGGAGGTGAGTTTCGCCTGCATGAGCGAGACCAGCTGTATGGGCATGGTGTCAAAGTTTCTCAATCGAAGTTGCGCCGCCTGCGGGCGACACGTGTCAGGTATCGTTTGTGGTCCACGGCTCGGGGGCCAGATCCGTCGTGCCTTGTTCGCGCGGGCATTTGCGCGCCCAGATATTATCGGAATTTCTGCTCGGACGATTCTGAGGAAGAGGAGTGGGTTGAGGACACTTGTGGAACACAGACTGATATGGATGCTGTTGAATTGGCTGGCAACTCTTTGTGTTCGCAGTGTTCCGATTGTGGGACTCAGACATATCCCTGTGTTCACATTGCGTGTGGGACTCAGACTGATCTTTGTGTTCTCTTTGTTGGTGAGGAGGAGAAGGAGGAGTGTCATCGAGTGCGCGCTGATCAGGGTGATGCTTCTGCAGTTGGGAGTTCCAGGGCAGTCGGGAGTTCCACTGTTCGGAGTGCAATAGGAAGTTCCACAGTTTGGAGTTCCGCTGATGCAGTTGTTGATGCAGTTGGGAGTTCAACAGCTGGGAGTTCTGCAGTTGGGAGTATTGGAGTTCAGCTGATGCTGTGGCATCGAACCCTGGCTCCAAGGACGAGGAGGAGGAGAATGTTCATAGTGAAGCAGTTGCTAAGATCGAGCAGGAGGAGGTGGCTGAGGAGGATTTTGTTCATGCGTTTTCCCTGGCTTATAGCGATAGTAACGAGAGCACTCGCGTGTACCTGGAGAAGGCGCTAAATCTTCGTATCAGAAAATACAGATTTGTACGGACGACTGCTACGGACGACGTCGTGTCAACGGTGCATGTGCCAGATGTCCTTTCTGAATTTCGAGCTTGCGATGAGGACGAACGGGACTGTTGGATTTGGGATGCGTTCCAAATCTTCAGGGATCACGATTCAATCGGAGCCGTCTTACAGGACCTTCAGCAGGTTATGGACAGTGCGACCCGGCCGTCTGCTCTTGTGAAAGAGGCGAAATACCTTTATGACAGCTTTATGGAATTATTTGAATTGATGACCAGCGGAGAGCTTGATGGAACTATCTGAACTGAATGCACATGCTTCTGTTCTGTTTGTCCCTTCCTCTCCCCCGCTGTTTCTGCCCCTTCTCCACCTTTATCCATTCTATCCATGCTGTTGGTTTGCATGATCATGACGTTGCCAGGTCCGCCTGGCACCCCCTCTGTCAGTAGTATTAGTTTCGCCTCTTCAGTGTTCTCACTGTTGTAGGGTTGTCTGTGACAGATGCTGAGTTATCTGCGGCGGAGCGTTTATGTGTTGTGCTCCCACAGGCTTTGATTCGCCTGAGACTTGTTGGACCTGGCCTCAGTGGCCAAGACGGTCCCAGCAAAGACGCAAAAAATCTGGTTGACGGTTTACCGCCGGTTCCAAGTTCCGGCGCGCTGGAGAGCTAGTTGGCAAGAAAGATCTCGACGGACCTCTTGCTGACTTTTGGTCGGTTGAAAATTTTGTTCTCCAAATTCAACCATTCGTTAGAGCACTAGTATTTTTTCCCATCATATTCGATCTTATTCCCGCTCGCCATCTTGATCTCAGCTCGGTCGGGTACCTTTTACTGCCAAAAAGCGTTGCGGCGGGATCGGCCGTTTCGGGTCATCTCGACATGCGTTGTCGGTTTTCTGTTCTTAACTCCAGCTGTAGGACAGCTAGAGAGCTCATACTTACAGCAACCGATTCAGGATCATCAGGCGCGGTTGTCTGTTGCATCCAGAGGTCTGAACTAGGTCTGCTACTCGAGCTAGGTCCGCGAAACTATTCGTATTGTTCGAGTCATCTTGAGAGGTGCTTCGGTTTTCTGTACCTAACTCGGGCTGTAGGGGGCTGCAGGGCTGGTAATTGCAGAAACCGATTCGAAGACATCAGGCGCGTCCGCCTGTCGCATCGAGAGGTCTGACATCAGTCTGCTATTCGAGCTATGTCCGCAAAACCATTTGTATCGCTCGGGTCATCTCGACAGGGGCCGTCGGTTTTCCGTACTTCCCTCGAGCTCTAGGGGAGCTGCAGAGCTCGTACGCACAGAAACTGATTCGGAATTATCAGGTCCGCTCGTCTATTGGATTCAGAGGTCTGAACTGGCCTGCTACTCGGGCTAGGTCCGCAAAGCTATTCGTATTCTTCGAGTCATCTCGACAGATGTTGTCCATTTTCTGTATTGAAATCGGGCTGAGAGCTACAGAGCTGGTACGCACAGACTCATGCAGAAACATTGGGAGCGTCCGTCTGTTGCATCGAGAGGTCTGAACTCGGTCTGCTACCCCAGCTAGGTTCACAAAACTATTCGTATTCGACCGACATTTTTTTCAAAATTATGGTGAATTTCTTCACTGAGCTCCAGCTGCAGAGCAGCTCGTGAGCTCTTTGGAAAAAATCAGAAGGAAATTATGAGGCGCGAAGCATCTAGGCTTGGTTCGGGTCTGTTGTGAGCGCAGAGGTATTTTCTACGCTGCAGATGAGCTATAGAATTGTTCAGCACAGGAATGGGATATCACTAGACGCCTGAGATCAGTCTGCTATCAACGCTCGGGCTGAAACAAAATTCGTTCTCTTCTAATTCTTTGACATAATATATGGTCAGGGCGCTCTACGAGTCCCCCGGCGGTAAGAAAGGTTCACGGTTTACCGCCGGCGCCCAGTTGGACCACCCGGCCCGGGCGGACAAAGTGTTAACTTTTGGCCGGGCTTGCTAAGATTCCCGGAGAGCTCTCTGAGAGCTAAAAGGTTTTAGATTAGAAGCCGGACGGTGGTGGTGCCCGCCAGCAGCCCATCTTCGCCGCTCCAGAATCCCCGCAGCGCCTCGCCTGTCCGGGCAGCCGGTCCGGAGGCTCTTTCCACGTGTACCTGCGCGCGTACAGGCACGCGTGGAAGCGTTCCTGGCAGCGCTTCCGAAGCTCCTGAGAGGAGCACCCCCGACCTCTCCCGGGAAGATTTCCCGATCCCGGGGGTCTTTTCGCTCTCCGGGTTTTGGGCGCTAGCAAGTTTTAGAGATATTTGACCATTTATTTTGAGAAAGCAGATTTTTCGCACCTGTAGTGGGTTATGCCGCGTCTGCCAGTTAAATTCTCGGGTCCGTAGGTGCAGTATTACTATCAAAACACTTGGAGCAACCGACTTTGGATGAAAACCGAAAAATCATGATTTTTCGAGTTTTGGGGCTCGCGCTTCAGAAGTTTCCTTCATGTGTTCGAAGGAGAGCTGTGCAAGAAAAGAGCTCTACGAGGTGCCCGGCGGTAGCCGGGTTGACAGTTTACCGCGGTTCCCAGTCGCTCTCCGTGTCTGCGCGCTACCAAGTACCTCGTAGAGTTCTTCGGCATCGGTGAGCTAAGAGGAATTCGGGCGCAGGGTGGAGCTGGTAACTCGTAGAGCTTCCCTGAGCTAGTACCTCGTAGAGCTCTTCGGCATCGATGAGCTAGAGGAATTCCGGCGCGGGCTGCAGCTAGTACCTCGTAGAGCTCTTCGGCATCGGTGAGCTAGAGGAATTCCGGCGCGGGGTGGAGCTAGTACCTCGTAGAGCTCTTCGTCATCGACGAGCTGGAGGAATTCTGGCGCAGGGGGGAGCTAGTTGGCCGACCCGAGCAGAAGAGACAATGTTGCAACTTTGGGTTGGTTTTGCTTTTATTTGGAATATATTTGTCTATTTATCATGAGAAAGCAGATTTTTTTGCCCAGCATTGGAATCTAAAATTTGTTCCTAGAGCAGCTCAGCTCTATAGAGCCAGTTTTACTATCGAAAAATTAGGAGCAACTGACACGAAGTTGAGAACCAAAAATGAAAATTCTACGTTTTTCTAGAAATGCTCCAATAAGCTGTCTGCTTTGAATCTAAGCACTCTTACGCGTGTAAAGAGCTCTACGAGGTTCCCGGCGGTGACCAGGGTGACGGTTCACCGCCGGCGCCAGTTGGCTTGTCCGGCCCGGGCGCACAATGTGACGACTTTGGGTCGGTTTTACTGAGATTTGAAAGATATCAGACAATTCATTTTGAGAAACCAGATTTTGCGCACCTGTAGTGGGCTATGTCGCGTCTGCCGGTCAAATTCTCAGGTCCGTAGGTGCAGTATTACTATCAAAACTCTTGGAGGAACCGGCTGTGTTCGGAGTCATCTTATACGTGTTCACGGTCTTCTGAATTTAACTCGAGATTTCGGAGAGCTACAGAGCTGATGCTTACAGAAACCGATTCAGAATCATCAGGCGTATTCGTCTGTTGCATCTAGAGGCCTGAACTCGGTCTGCTACTCGAGCTAGGTCCCTCAAACTATTTGTATTCTTCGAGTCATTTTGACCAGTGATGTCGGCTTCATGCGCTGAACTCAAGATTTAGAGGAGCCAGAGAGCTGGTACGCACATAAACCGATTGATGTCCACCAGGCGCGTCCGTCTGTTGCATCGAGAGATCTGAGCTCGGTCTGCTACTTGAGCTAGGTCCACGACACTATTCGTATTTCTTATGTTCTCTTTAGAGGCGCTGTGGGTATTTTGTACTTAACTCGAGCTGTAGCACAGCTACAGAGCTGATGCGCACAGAAAGCGATGCAGAATCATCAGGGGCGTTCGGCTGAAGCATCCAGAGCTCTGAAAAGAGTCCGCTACTCGAGCTAGGTCCGCAAAACTATTCATATGCGACCTTTTTTTCAGAGTTTTTTTGGCCCTCGCTTTAGAAGCTTCCTTCACGTGTTTTGAGGAGCGCTGAGCAAGAAAAGAGCTCTACGAGGTCCCCGGCGGTAACCTGGTTGACGGTTTACCGCCGGTTCCAAGTTGGTCGACCGGGCCCGGGCGGACAATGTGTCAATCTGGAGTCGGTTTTTCGAAGAGTGTGAGAGATTTTGAAATTCGTTTTGAGAACTAGTAAGTTTCGCACCTGTAGTGGGTTATGTCGCGTCTGCCAGTCGAATTCTCAGGTGTGTAGCTGCACTACTACTATCAAAACACTTGGCGGAACAGTCTTTGGGTGACAACAAAAACAACTGCTTTTGCGAGTTTTCAGCTCGCGTATGAGAAAGCTTCTCCCACGTGTTCAAAGCAGCGCCGTGCGAGAAAAGAGCTCTACGAGGCTGCCGGCGGTAACCTGGTTGACGGTTTACCGCCGCTCCCAGTTGCTGGAAGCTTAAGAGTAATTCCGTGGCGGTGGAGAGCTAGTTAGCAAGAAAAATCTCGACGGACCTTTTGATGACTTTTGGTCTGTTGAAAAGTTTGTTCTCGAAATTCCTCAATTCGTTTGAGCTCAATTTTTTTCCCGTGATATTCGATCTTATTCCCGCTCGCCGTCTTGATCTCAGCTCGATCGGGTACCTTTTACTGTAAGAAAGCGCAGGGGCGGGATCGGCTGTTTCGAGTTATGTTGAGAGGCGTTGACGGTTTTTGTACTTAACCTGTAGGACAGCTACAGAGCTGATACTTACAGACACCGATTCAGAATCAGCAGGCGCGTTCGACCGTTGCATCCAGAGGTCTGCACTCGGTCTGCTGCCCGAGCTAGGTCCGCGAAGCTGTTCGTATTGTTCGACTCATCTTGAGAGGTGCTGTCAGTTTTCTTTACTTAACTCGGGCTGTAGGGGGGCTACAGGGCTGGTAATTGCAGAAACCGATTCGGAGACATAACTCGTAGAGCTTCCCTTAGCTAGTTGCTGGAAGCTTAAGAGTAATTCCCGGGCGCTGGAGAGCTAGTTGGCAAGACGATCTCGACGGACCTTTTGGTGACTTTTGGTCGGTTGAACATTTTTTCTTTCTTTCGAAATTCACCACGTCGTTTGAGCTCTGATATTTTTTCCCACCATATTCGATCTTATTCCCGCTCGCCGTCTTAATCCCAGCTCGATCGGGTACCTTTTACTGCCAAAAAGCGTTGCGGCGGGATCGGCCGTTTCGAGTCATCTTGACACGCGTTGACGGTTTGTTGTACTTAGCTCGAGCTGTAGAGCAGCTACAGAGCTGATAGTTACAGAAACCGATTCAGAATCATCAGGCGCGTTCGTCAGTTGCATCTAGAGGTCTGGACTCGGTCTGCTATTCGAGCTAGGTCCGCGCAACTATTCTATTCTTCGAGTCATCTTGACAGGTGCCGTCGGTTTTCTGTACTTACCTCAAGCTGAAGCGTAGCTACAGAGCTGATACGCACACGTAATCGATTCAAAATCATCTGGCGTGTTCGTCTAAAGTATCTAGATGTCTGAACTCGGTCTGCTACTCGAGCTAGGTCCGCAAAACTATTCGTATTATTCGCGTCATCTTGACAGGTGCTATCCGTTTTCTGTACCGAACTCGAGCTGTAGGACAGCAACAGAGCTGATACTTACAGAAACCCATTCAAAATCACCAGGCGCGTTCATATGTTACATCTAGAGGTTTCAACTGGGTCTGCTACTCGAGCTATGTCGGCGAGCCTATTCGTATTATTCGAGTCATCTTGACAGGTACTGTCGGTTTTCTGTACTTAACTCGGGCTGTAGGAGAACTACAGAGCTGGTGTTCACAGAAACCGGTTCAGAATTATCAGGCGCGTCTGTCTCCAGCATCTGGGGGTCTGAACTCGGTCTACTACTCGAGCTAGGTCGCGAAAATATTACGGAGCTGATACGCATACGTAACCGATTCAGAATCAGCAGGCGCGTTCGTCAGTTACATCTAGAGGTCTGAACTCGGTCTCCTACTCGAGCTAGGTCCGCGAAACTGTTCGTATTCTTCGAGTCATCTTGACAGGTGCTGTCGGTTTTCAGTACTTAACTCGGGCTGTAGAAACGCTTCAGAGCTGGTGCTCACAGAAACCGATTCAGAATCATGAGGCGCGCTTGTCTGTTGCATCGAGAGGTCTGAACTAGGTCTGCTACTCGAGCCAGGTCCGCGAAACCATTTGTATTCTTCGAGTTCTCTAAACAGGCGCTGTCGGTGTTCTGTACTTAACTCGAGCTTTAGCATAGCTACAGAGCTTGTACGCACACATGATCGATTCTGAATCAGAGGCGTGTTCGTCTGAGGCATCCAGAGCTCTGAACTCAGTCTGCGACTCGAGCTAGGTCGCAAAACTATTCGTATTGGATCGTTTTTTCTTTGAAATCACGGTGAAGTTCTTCACCTAACTTGAGAGCTCTTTGGCACATAAATGAATTGGAAAACATGGGGCGCCGCTTGGCTGGATCTGTTCAGCACAACAATGGGAAGGGAATTATCAGCGGCAATCGTATCTAGATGCCTGAGATCAGTCTGCTATCAGCGCTCGGATTGAAAAAATATTCGTTCCCTGCTTTTTCTTTTGGACATAATATATATGCAAAGGAAGCTCTGCGAGTCTCCCGGCGGCAAGAAAGGTTGACGGTTTACCGCCGGCGCCCAGTCAGGCGCGCCCGCCTGTCGCATGGAGAGGTCTGAAATCGGTCTGCTACCCGAGCTAGGTCCGCAAAACTATTCGTATCGCTCGGGTCATCTCGAGAGGAACTGTCGGTTTTCTGTACTTAACTTAAGCTCTAGGGGAGCTACAGAGCTGACACGCACAGAAACCGATGCAGAATAATCAGGCGCGTTCGTCTGTTGCATCTAGAGGTCTGAACTCGGTCTGGTGTGAGCGCAGACGCCAAACACGGATTCGTACTCTGCTATTTTCTCCCTAATGGTACTTTCTTGTAGAACTGCCCAGCACAGCAATGGGATATCACTAGACGAGATCAGTCTGCTATCAGCTCTCGGGCTGAAAAACTATTCGTTCTCTGCTAATTCTTTGGACATAATATGCGGTCAGGAAGCTCTGCGATTCCCCCGGCGGTAAGAAGGGTTGACGGTTTACCGCCGGCGCCCAGTTGGCAGACCCGACCTTAAGAGACAATGCGATGACTTGGAGTCGGTACCTCGTAGAGCTCTTCGGCAAGATGAGCTGAGAGGAATTCGGGCGCAGGTTCCCGGAGAGCTCTCTGAGAGCTAGAGGGCTTCAGATTAGAAGCCGGACGGTGGTGGTGCCCGCCAGCAGCCCATCTCCGCCGCTCCACGATCCTCGCAGCAACTCGCCCGTTTGGGCAGCGGGTTCGTGGGCGCTTCCGGCAAGCGTTCACGCGTGCGTGCACGCGTGCAGGCACGCGTGGAAGCGTTCCGGGCAGCGCTTCAGAAGCGCTTCAGGGGAGCCGCCGAGAGCTCTCCAGGAAAGATTTTCCCTCCCGGAGGGTCTCTCTGCTCTCCGGGTTTTGGGCGCTACCAAGTTGGAGCTAGTTGGCCGAGCCGACCTTAAGAGACAACGTGACGACTTGGGGTCAGTATTCGTAGAGCTTCCCTTAGCTAGTTGCTGGAAGCTTAAGAGTAATTCCGGGGCGCTGGAGAGCTAGTTGGCAAGAAAAATGTCGACGGACCTTTTGGTGACTTTTGGTCGGTCGAAAATTTTGTTCTCGAAATTCAACCATTCGTTAGAGCTCCTTAGTATTTTTTCCCATAATATTCAATCTTATTCCCGTTTGCCGTCTTGATCTCAGCTCGATCGGGTAGATATTACTGCCAAAAAGCAGGGGGGCGGGATCGGCCGTTTCGGGTCATCTTGACACGTGGTAACGGTTTTCTGTACATAACTCGAGCTTTAGGACAGCTACAGAGCTGATATTAACAGAAACCCCCTTAGAATCATCAGGCGCGTTCGTCTCTCGCATCTAGAGGTCTGAACTCGGTCTGTTACCCGAGCTAGGTCTGCAAAACTATTCGTATTATTCGAGTCATCTTGACAGGTGCTGTCGGTTTTCTGTACTTAACTCGAGCTGTAGGACAGCTACAGAGGTGATGTTAACAGACACCGATCCAGAGTCATCAGGCGCGTTCGTCCGTCGCATCTAGAGGTCTAAACTCGGTCTGCTACTCGAGCTATGTCCACGAACCCATTCGTATTATTCGAGTCATCTTCAGAGATGCTGTCGGCTTGCTGGACTTAACTCGAGCTGTAGGACAGCTACAAACCTGATGCTTACAGAAACCCATTCGGAATCATCAGGCGCGTTCATCTATGGCATCTAGAGATCTGAACTCGGTCTGCTACTCGAGCTAGATCTGTAAACCTATTCGTATTATTCGAGTCATATTGACAGATGCTGTCGGTTTTCTGTACTGAACTCGAAATGTGGGAGGGCCACAGCGCTCGTACGCACATCAATCGATTCAGCATCATCAGGCGCGTGCGTCTGTTGCATCTAGAGCTCTGAACTCAGCCTTGTATTCATCTGCTATCAGCGGAGGCTGACACATTATTCGTTCTCTGCCAATTCCTTTGACATAATACATGGCAAGGAAGCTCTACGAGTCCCCCGGCGGTAAGAAAGGTTGACGGTTTACCGCCGGCGCCCAGTTTTTCTATTTTTGTGCAAAATAACTCGTAGAGCTTTCCTTAGCTAGTTGCTGGAAGCTTAAGAGTAATTCCGGGGTGCTGGAGAGCTAGTTGGCAAGAATTTTGGTGACTTTTGGTCGGATGAGAATTTTGTTCTCGCAACTCAATCATTCGTTAGAGCTCTAGTAAATTTTCCCGTGGTATTCAATCTTATTCCCGCTCGCGGTCTTAATTTCAGCTCGATCGGATAGATATTACTGCCAAAAAGCAGGGGGGCGCGATCGGCCGTTTGGGGTCATCCTGACATGCGTTGTCGGTTTTTTTCTACTTAACTCGAACTGTAGGAAAGCTACAGAGCTGATACGTAACCGATTCACAATCATCAGGCGCGTTCGTCTGTTGCATCCAGAGGTCTGAACTCGGTCTGCTGCTCGAGCTAGGTCCGCGAAACTATTCACAGTGTGCGAGTCATCTTGAGAGGTGCTGTCGGTTCTGTACTTAACTCGGGCTGTAGGGGTGCTGCAGGGCTGGTAATTGCAGAAACCGGTTCGGAGACATCAGGCGTGTCCGCCTGTCGCATGCAGAGGTCTGACATCGGTCTGCTACTCGAGCTAGGTCCGCAAAACTATTCGTATCGCTCGGGTCATCTCGACAGGGACCGTCGGTTTTCTGTACTTAACTCGAGCTCTAGGAGAGCTACAGAGCTGATGCGCACAGAAACCGATGCAGAATAATCGGGCGCGTGCGTCTGTTGCATCAAGAGGTCTGAACTCGGTGTGCTAGTCGAGCTAGGTCCACGAAACCATTTGTATCGTTCGAGTAATCTTGAGAGGTGCTGTCCGTTTTCGCACGTAATTCGGGCTGTAGAAGAGCTGCAGAGCTCATGCGCACATTATCATCAGGCCTGTTCGTCTGTTGCGTCTGCTACTCGGGCTAGGTCTGCAAAACTGTTCGTATTCTTCGAGTTGTCTTGACAGATGTTGTCCATGTTCTGTATTGAATTCGGGTTGTAGGAGAGCTACAGAGCTGGTGCGCACAGAGAGGTCTGAACTCGGCCTGCTACCCGAGCTAGGTTCACAAAACTATTCGTATTCGACCGAGATTTTTTCCAAATGATGGTGAATTTCTTCACTGAACTCGAGCTGCAGAGCAGCTCGAGAGCTCTTCGACCGACAAATCAGAAGGACATCATGAGGCGCGAAGCATCTAGACGCTTGGTTTGGGTCTGTTGTGAGCGCTGATGCCAAACACGTGTTCCTACTCTGCTATTTTCTCCCTAATGGTACACGCTGGAGATGAGCTATAGAACTGTTCAGCACAGCAATGGGATATGACTAGACGCCTGAGTTCAGTCTGCTACCAGCGCTCGGGCTGAAAAAACTATTCGTTCTCTGCTAATTCTTTGGACATAATATATGGTTAGGAAGCTCTACGAGTCCCCCGGCGGTAAGAAAGGTTTAGTATGGACACATGCGTAGCACTATGTGTCTATGTGCCGACATATTCTCTACGAGTCTATGTGCCGACATATGCTCACGAGTCTATGAGTCAGAAAGCTCTACGAGTCTATGTGCCGAGAGATGCTGCGTATGTTCAGTTCTGCGAGCACATGTGTACACGGACGATGCTGAATTATTTTCAGAAGAGAAAAGGGTACGGTACAACAGGTGGGGCCCTGCAGGAGGTACATACAATCACACAAAACGACCTACGCACTTATGGGGCTCAAGAGGGCACTCCAGCTTTCAACGACAAATTGGCCAAACGTATTGCGTTACAAAATATGAAGGAGGTTGTGTACGACCTCGACTCATGTGGGATCCCTGTGTACATCTCTGGGGACAGTCTTCTGGTGGTGTCTTGGCTTCAGGGTGTCTGGAGGGTGCTTAATCGTACATATCAAGATAGGATCAACAGATTGATAAATCAACACGACAACATGTGTCAGAGGTTTGGAATTTGGCCTGCTGCTCATGGGAGGGAAATTGTCGACCACACATATAGGGAATGGAACACGCGTGCAGATGTACTCACTCATACGGCCCGTGTCGGGCCACCAGCCACCAGTGATTCGGGATAGGATTGGGCTTTACGCCCCTCAGTTAGATCAGGTTTTTCGCGTTTGTGCCATCAGAGCCGGATTCGATGGTGGCGTTTCTTGCGACGGCGTGGGAGTTGGGTGCTGGATAGATGTTGGACGGATATCGAGGCTCTCAAGGCAGCCACTCAGTCATGAGATTATCTGGACGGAGGTGTATAGTGCGGCGTTCTCGATTGATCCAACTTCAACAGTGACAGATGCCGAGATCTCGGCCGTTGAGCATACGATTATGATCTTGCCGCGGGTTGTACATGCGTATTTCGGACAGGATATGATGTGAATAAGTGATTGTGCTCACTCACGCCTTGCCTGTGTGTGTGTGTCGTGTGTGTGTGTGTGCTTGACCTCACATCCTCCTAATAAGAGCTGGCTCTCGCCTCTGATCGTTTGGATCGGTGAGGCTTCCGCCTGCTCCCGATACGCCAGCCTCTTGCTCCGACTAGGCTGGAAAGCCTGCACAGTCGACCGCAAAGTCCGCAAAAAAGAAAGGTTGACGGTTTACCGCCGGCGCCCAGTGTTTTCTGACTTTTGGTATGTTGACAATTTTGTTCTCGAAATTCAACCATTCGTTTGAGCTCTAGTATGGATGCCCGTGACATTCGATTTTATTTCCGCTCGCTGTCTTAATCTCAGATCGCTCGGGTAGATATTACTGCCAAAAAGCACTGCGGCGGGATCGGCCTTTTCGGGTCGTCTTGACACGCGATGGCGGTTTTCTGAACATAACTCGAGCTATAGGACAGCTACAGAGCTGATGTTAACAGCAACCCTCCTATAATCATCAGGCGCGTTCGTCTGTTGCATCTAGAGGTCTGAAATCGGTCTGCTACCCGAGCTAGGTCCGCGAAACTCTTCGTATTTTTCGATCATCTTAATAGCTGCTGTCGGTTTTCTGTACTTAACTCGAGCTGTAGTACACCTACAGAGCTCATATTAACAGAAATCGATCCAGAATCATCAGGCGCGTTCATCGGTTGCATCTAGAGGTCTGAACTCGGTCTGCTACTCGAGCTATGTCCACGAACGTATTCGTATTATTCGAGTCTTCACAGATGCTGTTGGCTTTCTGGACTTAACTCGAGCTGTAGGACAGCTACAGAACTGATACCTACAGGACCCATCGAAACCATCAGGCGCGTTCATCTATGGCATCTAGAGGTCTGAATTCGGTCTGCTACTCGAGCTAGGTCTGTGAACCTATTCGTATTAATCGAGTCATCTTGACAGATGCTGCCGGTTCTCTGTACTTAACTCGAGATGTGGGAGGGCCACAGAGCTCGTACGCACATCAATCGATTGAGCACCATCAGGCGCGTGCGTCCGTTGCATCTAGAGCTTTGAACTCGGTCTTGTATTCGAGTCTGCTATCAGCGGAGGCTGGAAAACTATTAGTTCTCTGCCAATTCTTTGGACGTAATATATGATAAGGAAGCTCTACGAGTCCCCCGGCGGTAAGAAAGGTTGACGGTTTACCGCCGGCGCCCAGTTTGAAAGTTCGTTTTAAGAACAGGTATTTTTCCCACCTGTAGCGGGTTATGCCGCATCTGCCAGTTGAATTCTCATGTCCGTAGCTGCAATATTACTATCAAAAGACTTGAGGGAACCTCGGCCGTTTCGAGTCATCTTGACATGCGTTGACGGTTTTCTGTACTTAACTCGAGATTTAGGACAGTTACAGAGCTGATACTTACAGAAACCGATTTAGAATCATCAAGCGCGTTTGTCTGTTCCATCGAGAGGTCTGAACTCGGTCTGCTACTCGAGCTAGATCCGCGAAACTATTTGTATCATGCGAGTCATTTTGACGAGTGCTGTGGGTTTCCCTTAACTGAAGATTTTGAGGAGCTACAGAGATGGTGCGCATATAAACCGATCCAGTGTCACCCGGCTCGTTCTTTTCTCGCATCGAGAGGTCCGAACTCGGTCTGGCACTCGAGCTAGGTCCACGAAGCGAAGATGAAAATGACAAAAACATATTTTCAGACCTTTTTTTCTTCACGCTTGAGAAAGTTTTTTTCGTGTGCTCCGAGCAGCGCCGCGCGAGAACAGAGCTCTACGAGGCTTCCGGCGGTTACCTGGTTGACGCTTCACCGCCAGATCCCAGTTTTTCTATCTTTGTGCAAAATTTGAAAATTCGTTTGGAGAACTGGTATTTTTACCACCTATAGTGGGTTATGCCGCGTCTGCCAGTTAAATTCTCAGGTCCGTAGCTGTAGTATTACTATCAAAAGACTTGAGGGACACGTCGGCCATTTCGTGTCATCTTGACACGCGTTGACGGTTTTCTGTATTTAACTCGAGATTTAGGACAGTTGCAGAGCTGATACTTACAGGAACCGATTTAGAATTATCAGGCGCATTGATCTGTTCCATCAAGAGCTCTGAACTCGGTCTGCTACTCGAGCTAGATCCGCGAAACTGTTCGTATTATACGAGTGATCTTGAGAGGTGCTGTCGGTTTCCCTTAACTGAAGATTTAGAAGAGCAACAGGCGGGTACGCATATAAACCGGTCCAGTATGACCCGGCGCTTGGGAAAAGGGGTCGGGGTAAACCTCCTGGAAGGGGGGGGCATTTTGGAAGAGGAAAGAACGAGCTCGGTAGACCACCTTAGCCCTAAGGGTTGGTGGGATCATTGTACACTTCATCGGCTTGTGGCAACGCCGCGGGGGCGAACGCATATCATCCCACTGCCCTAGTCGCGCGGCGTCGCACCAGGGGATGGGAACCCAGTAAATTGGTTGGTTGGCTGGTTGGCCCGTTTGCCGTTCTGTCTGGCTGTAGAATGGGATCAGGGGCCTCCAACAGAACTCTTCGGGGGGGCAGGAGAGCTTCTGAGCGGCCCGATGCGCTCGTGGGAGACCCCCCTCCCCCCTCGCCCGCCCCCTTCTGCGCTCTCGCGCGCCCCTCCCCTCCCCTTGCCTTCGGAGGCAGCGTCAGAGGGGGCAGGCTGGCCCAGAGAGGGGTGCATCGACCCCCAATCGCCAAGGCTTCGCCGATCGGGAAACCTGATCGCCCGGCCTTCCCGGGACCGCGGGCTTCTGCTATCGGCGATGCGCCGCCGACTCAAGCTCGATGTTTCCTCCTCTTATCGTTCTTGCCCCCTTACATCCGCCAGACCGCAGTTTCTATCTGGGTGCGCGCGCCGCTGCCGCGTAGTAGGAACTGCCCGGGCATTTTCGCGTGCCGAGAGAATACCAGCGGAAGATTTCTGAACGTTTTCGGCCTCATGGGGCTTCGCCAGGCCTCGGGGGCGTCACAGAGCGAGTCCAGATAAAGAACGGGTCCTGGCGAAGGGGCTCAGATTTGTGAGGGGCCATGTCGTGAAACAATCACGACGTCGGGGATCTGGGTCAGCACCAGCTTCTGCCATCTCGGGGGCCCGGGGCGCCCTTCCTCAACCGGTGTGCGCCGCCCCTCGCCGGAGCATGTCGTGTCGTGTCCACGGCCCGCGGCGCTCTCCGCAGCCCTCGCTCAGCGGCCATTCGTCGGGGTCGCGAGCGCGGGGCGTTCAACAATGTGTTTCGGGCGAAGTCTCGCATGCAATACTGTGTGCATGTGTGGCTAACCTGGTCCGATCGCAATCGGCCTGGTTCCACGCCGCGACGTCCGTCGATGCCCCCTGGCGTCCCTGCCACGGCCCCGCATTGCGCGTTTGCTTTTATATCGGGGCGTCGTCGAGTGGTTGGCAAATTGAAGATTGAAAGATTCTGGGTGGGTGACGCGAGCAGAGAATGCAAAACGGAAAGATTGACGCAGATGGAGGTCAGAGTGCAGGATCGTAGACAACACGATGTCTGTCGATGTGGAGGCGCCAGATCGAAAGGTGGAAAGATGCAAACATTCGTCGACTTGGATACTGCGAGTACAAGACGTGGGGTTGGGATTGTGATGTCCATGCGGGGCGGATGATTCCCACATGGAAAAATCGGTGGCGAGTTCGCATCGGCGGACGGGGAGTGACATGTTGGTGGGGCTCCACGGAACGCGCAAGCCCATTGATGCGCCACCTACGGCGCAACGCCGTAGGACCGCGACATCCACCCCGTTCGCAAGGCCGTGGAATCGCGATCCCTCTTGGAAGAAAGCTTGAGTCCAAACGCCTGGGGTCCATATTTCAATTCTACTTTCTAGGGCATCTGGAGCACTGGAACAGAGCTCGCGGCGGTCGTGCGGAAATCAGCAGATCTCAAATCGCGCGGCAACCCAGCGGGATCGAACCATAACCACCCCATGTTGAGCTACACATTACAGCCCGCGTGCGCGTGTCGACGAGCGGGAACCGCGGCCAGCGTGTGGCGTGCATGTTCGGACATTGTGAGAAATGATTCCCGTCCGAACGCCGCAAACCGTATGTGATTCGCAGAACGCACACGAAACCATACGCCGCCCATTTCGCAACATCGTGGAAACGCAATCCACCCCGTTGTCGCAGCCACCGTGATGCGCGATCACCCTTGACACAGACTTCGAGTCACAACACCTGGGGTCCAGGTTTGATATTCACTCGAGGGCATCTGCAACACTGGAACTGGGGCGAGGGTAGGTTCCCATTGGAAAGCAGCAAGCCGGCTGGATGCATGTGTGCGACCCCAGCATCGTATTTTCTCGAACCTGCATGATCTTTCTGTAGCCGTGAATTCCAGGGGTGTCCAGGGTAGTGAGGTCCTACGCGGATCAGATGAGACCTTGTCGTCCCTGGGGGCTGCGAAGTGCGAAACCGTCACCACTTTCGTGGGCTCCTGGGAGGTCCAACGGGATGGTGTCCTACGCGGGTCAGGGTGAAACCTCGCTTGCCCAAGGGGTCCTGGGGGGTAAGACGAGACCTGGCTCCAGAGGAGACCTCGCCGTCCCAGGGGGCGGCGGGCCGCGAAACCGTGACAACTTTCACGGGCTCCTGTGGACTGGGGGTCCAGTGGTGGCGTCCTAGGCGGATCAGATGAGATCTCGCCGTCCCTTGGGGCTGCAAACTTTGAAACCGTTGCTTTCGTTCGCGATGGGGTTCCAGCGTTGTGAGGTGCCATCCAGACTGGGAGGGCCTCGCCTTTCCAGGGGTCGACGAGCTGCGAAGCTGTCGCTGCTTTCGTGGTTTTCCTGGAGGCCCAGCTTAGCACGGTACTGCGCGGTTCTACCAAAACCATAATCAGACCTCGCCGTCTCTCGGTGCGTCGGGCTGGGAAGCTGTCGCCATTTTCGTGGTCTCCTTGGGGGTTCAGCTGAGTGCGCATCTGCCCAGACCAAAATTTGACCTCGTCTTCCCTCGGGGCTGCGAACTGCGATGTTGTCTCCATTTTCGCAGGCTTAAGAGGAGGTCAAGCGGAGTGGTGTCTCACGCGGATTAGAATGAGACCTCTCTGCCCTTGGGGGATGTGAATTGCGAAGCCCGCGCCAGTTTCGTGGGCTTCTTGGAGATGCAGCGTAGTTGTGTCCCAGGCAGATCAACACGATACCTCGTCGTCCCTGGGTGCTGTGAAGTTGGAGATTGTCGCAACTTTCGTGGGCTCCTTGCAGGTCAGGCGGAGTGGTGTCCTCGCGGATCAGAATGAGACTTCGCCCTTCGTGCAGGCTGTCAACTGAGTAACTGTGGCGATGTTGGAGGCCGTCTGGTGCCATTTGCTGTAGTCGTCGAGCTTCGCGGAAAAAGTTAGAACGCCAGGCACCCCAGGCACTAATCGTCCCCTGCCCCCTACCCCACGCCGACAAGCGGGACACATCTGGCTCCCAGCGGACGGGTCTGTAGAGTGACAGCTATCGAGAACCCCAAGGGGTATGCGAATTGGAGTGACCATTGCTCTCACATGTAGATTGCCTCGTCCATGCGATTTCGTGGTCGAGTGTCTCTTGTGGTGTATGGTTGAAACGAACGTGGTCGGGATGCATGTTTTTTGTTCTCTTCAGGTACGCCTCAATTTTCCAGCGTTCGCCGCTGCTGCAGAATGGTCCAGCCTTTCTGTTGTGCACAGTCTTCGTTCGTCACATGTCCTACTTATGCAATCGAGTGCGAACACAAGGGCGCTCGCGAATACATTTTCAATTCGCCTGGTGTACCAGGGACATGCGCACGAGGCACTCTCCACCATGCATCCCGATGCATCTTTGAATAAGCACTTCATGTTTCAGAATGGCCGTCAAGCATTGCCAGGGTGAGAGGTCGGGAAGCGCTGGTGTCCGATGCTATATTACTATTAACATTAACTGTTGTCGCCGGTGCCGGATCATGACACGGGTGGCCTTGGTTTCCCCGTGGCGTGAATATGGCTCAAGGGGATTGCGTCCACCTCTCTTCTCGCGTGGACTTCCCGTCGACATCTGTTTGTCGAAATCTGTTTGAAGTGCCCGAAAGGGCGCGAACAGCTATCATATTCGAGCATGCCAGCTGGACCACCCGCAGAAAGAGGCGAGCTGCCCGACTGGCTTCAGAACGAGGCGTCAACTTTCTTCGGAATTGGTAGGATTTGTGCGGTAAGTTCTCCACGAAGAGCCAAACTGCTTCAGTATCATCGATGCAACGAGATGTCGGTGTTTATGTAGCTTTTGGGGTGTCTATGCTTCTACTTCTGCATTTCTGCATGTCAGTCTTTCGGTAAGTCTGTCGGCCTGCCCGCTCGTGAATCCCACGTCTCTTAGATGGTTCAACCTGCTGTGCTGTCCACTTGTCCGCTGTGCTTATTTTTCCGCTGTTCTGTCTGCCAGTGACCGCTGATGCAAGTTAAAGGCGTGGGGATCAAGCGGACTAGCGAGAAGAAGGGGATTTGAAGGTCTTCCTCCTGCTCGCTCAGTGTCTCAGGACTCCTAGAGTTGCCTTGAAGTGCCCCACGCGCCTCTCGCAGTGTCTGCGAACGCCCCCCGACACGTACAGAGGCTTCGTTGTCTCTTTCGTCTCTCCTTCACATGTTTACTCGTTTTAGCCGTCCTCTCTTCCTCTTCCTCCTCCTCCTCCTCCTCCTCCATCTCACCCTCCCATCTCACCCTCCCATCTCAGTGTCTCAGGCTTTGTCGCTACTGGGACTCTCCCCCGACACGTGCAGAGGAGCCGCTCCTCCTCTCACCTCTCCTCGCCGTGCTCGTCGTCACCGTCTTCCTCGCCGTGCCCTGCTTCGTGGCTCGGACTCCTCGTCCGCGTGCGTGCATCCAGACCCAGTGGCCTGCTGCGTTCACGGCCGCTGCTCGCGGCGCACCGGTGGGGGTGGGTGGGGGCGGTGGAGACGCGGGCCGCCCCCGTGCCGTCGCCCACCTCCCCACCCCACCCTCGCCTCATCTTCGGTCGGACCCCGATGGTCGGGTCGCGCCGCGTCGATGCGGCGGTGGCGACCCCGGCGCGGGCATGCCACGTTGAGCGCCGCTGGTTGGCCCAGGATCGGCCGATGTCGAACGATCTGCGCTGCGGGGAAGCCGTGATCGTTCGAGGTTGGACGATCCACGCCCCCCCCCGCCTTCGCTTCGTCATCCAGTTGCCTGCGGCAAGTCCCGCCGCCGTGCCAGCCCAGAACTCCTGGTGGCTACTGTTCAAGGTTAACACAGGAAGTCGTAACATGTGACACGCTCTTCCGCTTTGTGCCAGGGTGTATCTCTTCGTGCTTGTCGTCTTCCTCTTTTTCTTCTTTTCCCTCCTGTTTTGGGGTCTCCCTCCTGGGATCCTCTTGGAACTCTCTTGCGTCTTGGAGGTGTCTTGGTCCGTCCTGGGGCCATCCTGGCCATCTAGGCGGCCTTGATGGCCTGCCTGGGTCGTCTTGGAAACCATCTTCAGCATCTTGCACGCTCTGGAGAGCCGCAAGGAGGCGTCAGGCTGCCCTGGAAGTCTCGGGAGGGGGGGGGTGGACGATGCGCGCAACTGGAAGTGACGAGAGTTTGGAGCGGGGCCCTTCGAAGACTGCAGAGACCCTGCCAGGCAGCACTTGGCGTTCTATTACGCCTCAGCGTGCCAAGGGGCACGGCGGTGGAGCCGCCCTCCTCCCCCCGCCCTCCCCCTCGTGCCCCTCGTCGTTCGCCGAGCGGCTCCGCCGAAGAGGCGGCCGCGGCCGTCCGCGGCTGCCGCTGTCTTCGCCGCCGCCGCCTCGTCGGCGACGCTGCCGTCCCTGTCGCCGCCAGTGCCGCCGCCGCCTCCGTCGTCGTCGTCGGCGCCGCCGCGCCGCCGCCGCCGCTGCCGCTGCCGCTGTCGTCGCCGGCGCCGCCGCGCCGCCGGCGGCGCGAGGCGAAGCTCAGCGAGTACCTGCGGGGCCGCGGCGTGAGCACCGAGCGGCTGGGCACCGGCGCCGCGAAGTGCTGCGCTGACCTGCTGCACGAGCTGCGCGCGGGCGCCTGCCACCTGGAGGCAAGGGAGGCGGATGGCGCGGCGCAGGTGCTGCGGATCGTGGAGCCGGTCTTCATCCGCCTGCGCTGGGGGGCGCGGGTGCTGGTCCAGGACTGAAGGGGGAAAACGGCATAGAGATAGACTTTCTGAGGTCCTCGCGGGTTTCCCGGATCGGCGCTGGACATTCCCGGCGGCGCCGGCGCCAGGGGGAGGGGTCCCGTGCGGATCTTCAGAAGTTAAGGTTTATGCATTTTTTGGTTCTTCTACAGGAGGCGCAACTGAGACCAGACGGGCGCACAGCCAAGCGCAAGATGTTATTGGCGGAGAAGAAAGAGCCTCGTGACGGCGGCGGTCTTTTTGCCACCATCGTCCGCGGCATCAACGAGGAGCTAGGCGTCCCGCAGGATATTCTGCAGCAGGAGGGCGTGCTGCACTACCGGCAGGACACCTACCACTTCGAGGTTGAGCAGATCGACTCGCCGTCGTACCCCGGCCTGATGTCCATGTACAGGACCCACCACGTCCAGGTGAACGACAGAAGAAAACGGGGTCCTCTGCGCCGACATTCGCCTGTAAACTTCCCGCGTGTGGCTGCGCGTAAACGCTCTCGTCCCCACGCGGTGTGCCGCGCTGGCAGCCCGGGTAAGCCGCGGCGTAAGGTAAATATATAATTCGGGGGTTGGTAGAGGGAGGGTTATCCCAAGGTGGGGCTGGGGAACGGCCCAGCTGGATGCTCCGTTTACCGTGTTTCCCTCTTCCAGGGGCCGCTCGAAGCGATTTTTCCTCAACCCCGCCTTTGCCCCCACCCCACCTTTGTGCCCCCCCGAATCATCGTGCGCAAGACCTGTTTCTTTGCGTGGCTCAGGTGGACATCCAGGAGGCGGGGCTGCAGCACTTTGCTGGCCTCGGGCTGCCGGACGGCACCGACTTCGCCACCACCGAGACGACCGCCGTGGGCACCACCACCCACTTCTGGAAGTGGTGCTCGAAGAAACCAAACTGTATACCGATCGGTCGTTGAAAGTAGTTTTTTTGGGATTCCCAGGTTCCAATCTACTTTCACTGCCTTCCTACTGACAAAAGTCGAGCGGTTTCCTTCTTCCCTCCTCTTCAGGGGGCGGGCGGAAGCCCAATCTACTTCCAACGTCTTCCTACTTCATGTTTCTACCCCACTTCTTCAGACCGATTTGTAAACATAACCTTTCGGCGCTCCGCGCGGATTCCTTGGATCGGCGCTGGACTCCTCCCCCCTGACGCGCGGAGCGCGCCAGGGTCGGCGCCAGCGGGGTCCGGCGCCGATCCAAGATTTCCGCGAGGACCCGCGATAGTTCTGTTTATGCCGAGGGGGAGGAGGAGGAGGAGGAGGAGGAGGAGGAGGAGGACCATGAGGAGGAGGATGAGGAGGAGGAGGATCTCTTCCTCCAGGTACGACATCGCGGAGGCCCTCGCGTGCCACGTCGTCAAGTTCCCTCCGCCGCTGATGTCCTCGAGCGTGCTCCTGGCGCCGCCGGCCGATGGCGCCGCCGCCGCGGCCTGCCAGGGCGGCGCGGCCGTGGCCCTGACGGCCGAGGCGCTGCCGGACGAGGAGGCCCTCGCGGAGCGCCTCGCGCGCGCCGGCATCGACGTCGAGAAGTACGGCGTCGGGACGTCAGGGGCAACGTTAGGGGGGGAATAGGGACAGGGAGCCTTGGTTCGCTGGGGACTGGTTCCCCCCCAAACAGCGACAAGCCTTCCAATGCCCTCCCGAAACCCTCCGAAGAGCTCCCCAGAACCCTCCAAGGAGGGTTTTCGGAGGGTTTCGGGAGGGTGCCTGTTGTTTTGGGAGGAAACCAGTCCCTTGCGAACCCTGGGCTTTCTAAGGATAGGGGCCTGGCAGCCCCATCCCGCCCAGGAACCCGCGGATGCGTCATCGGGGACTGACCGCCGGTCTATCGGCGATTCCAGGTCGATGCTCCCCTCGAGTCGATCCCCCCTATCGCTGCCCCTTAGGAAGGCGAAGAGCGTGGCGCAGCTGCTCAAGGAGCTGCGTGGTGGCGAGTCGGTGCTCGAGTGGTCGGAGGACACCAGGCAGCTCCGGCGCGTCGTGGAGCCCGTCTTCCTGCAGGTCCGCTGGCGGAACTCGGTGCTCGTGGAGGTGGAGCAGAAGTTCGCCGACGGGCGCACGCGCAATCGGAACATGCTGCTGGCGGAGAAGAAGTCGCCCAAGGACGCCGACGTCCGCGCGACGGCCTTCCGAGGCATACGCGAGGAGCGGGGGAGGGGTCAGCCGCTGCTGAGGATCCAGGCGCTGCCACGAGTCGACTCAGCGGCAGTGCCCAGGTCTGGCCTCTTGGGGGCCTCTCTCTCTGGAGGGCCTCTTTCGGCTCCTCTTGGGGGCTTACTGTGGGCCTCGAGTGCCCCCTTGGTTCGGGCTCTCGTGAGGGCCTCTTGGTCCGTCCTAGGTGCTCTGAAGGCCGAAGGGCATGCGGAAGTCGTGCAACAGTTTCCGAGGCTTTTCCATGATTTTTTTAGCCTCTTGGGCGGGGCCCGAGAGCCTCCAAGGCGGCAGAGGCCAGAACGTTCCCATGGGACCGTTCTAGGACATGTGGCATGCGCGGACTCAGCTACGTGCCCAGAGCCTTCAACCGCTCGGAGAGTCACGCGGGGATCCCGAGAGCGCCCAGAAGCATCTGGAACTCGGAGCACTTACAAGATTCGACACAGCGAAGTCGAGGAGACCTGAAGGCACTTTACTCAGTTCCTCGCGCCACGGTGGCGTATATAAACGTCTAGGTCTCGCCTGCATGTCCCCTCCAGGCAAGCGAATAGTGCCGCCAGGCTTCTTCTGGATTCTTCGGCTCTCTCGGTGAGCTTCTTCTCTTGTTGCCGCTAGGAGCTCGACCTGCCAGACGACTTCCCACAGCTCGACACTGTCTGCCGATTCATGCAAGAGGCGTATTGCTGCGTGGCGGAGAACATGGAGTCGGCCTCGTACCCAGGCGGGTCGCTTCGTGCTGTCGGGTTGTTCCTCGCCTTTCCACGTTCGTTTCGGGACTTCGTTTCAGCATCACCTCTTCCGCCTTTCCGCTGCGGCCAGGGTATCCCCAAGGCAGGGCTGACCACATATCCTTAAATACAGTGAAGCAGGACAAAGTGGTTGGGACCACGCATTGTTTCTGCACGTCTTCCCAAGCCAATCCTTCCATCTCTGACCATTTCCATGTCTTAGAACTTCCAAGTTCTACTTCTGCCGGCTTCCCTGTAACTGCCGTTTGCAAACCGTGCCCGGAACGGCTTGAGCCAAGACGATACGAGAAATGTGTCAGCTACAAGGAGGGCGCTGTGAAGTTAAGTTGGAGGTACCATTAGTCGGGAATAGCAGCGCTGGACGAGTAAGTATCAGACTCTAATATGATTTCAAACGGAAGCTAAATCCACAACAGGAGTATCGTGGCTACACTCTTGGCCCAGATGCTCTCTAGAACCAACCATAGCGACGTATGCGCATGCTTGTGTTTTTTTTGGGGGGGGGGGAGGCTGCAGTCGAAAAGCTCTCAAATTCCCGACGACTTCGGCCCCCCCCCCCCACCCCACACACAGAAGGGGTTCGACGTCCTACCCTCGCACTCTCACCGCTCTCACCGCGGCGCGTGCTTCGCTGGATGTACGTTCTCTTCGAGGAGGAG
>CAUYUJ010017390.1:125170-175170 GCA_963575745.1 Prorocentrum cordatum | reverse complement strand
TTCGACGTCGTCGTCCCCGGGCGCGTCGGGATCACAGGAGCCGGCCTGAGAGGCACGAGCCTGAGAGCTCACGAGGATCCCGACCTCCTTGCCTCTCTGAGTGAGAGGTCCGGGGCCCAGAGTAGGAAGGTAGATGGCACTAGCGTCTTTCTTCGAGATATGGGAGTTTGGCATCGCAGGCTTCAGCCTAGGATGGGACTCTCAGGGTGCGATCCGGTTCTTGGAATCTGGGACCGCTCTCGGAAGGCGTTTCTCGGATCGGGGGATCTCGAAGATAGGTTCGGCTGGAGGCCGAAGACGCTCTCGGGTCAGGAGAGGGCTTCCCTTTTCGTCGCGCTGGCCATGGACGCGTGGGGGGGCACGAGCGTTGCTGGCTTGGTCCCAGAGAGGGCTCGTTGGATTGAGGTTACCTCCCCCGAAGGTCTTGTGTGTCTGAGCTGTCCATGGCTGGGGGTGACCACGTCAGACGTTAGATCGGCACTGTCAGTCGCAAAGCAGTGCCCCGTTCCCGCTGAGGAGCGAGCTTTGGGGGCCCAGCAGCAACCATCCTCCGTTCGTCACCCGAGCGTCCGAGTGTGGCAGGACGCAGATTTTATCCTCCCCTCCTCTCCTCCACCTGTCTTTTCCTCACATATATCTCATCGTGTTCTTGCATCTGTCCGGAGGCGTCGGGTCAGGAAGGAGAGCAGGGAGCGAGCTCTTGGGCGAGCTGTTGTGATGTCGGCTACGTGATTGAGGACCGCTTCGCGGCTGCTGCCCTAGATGGTGCCGGACCTAGTCAATGGAGGGGCGCCGCGGTGCCCAAGAAGGTGAGGGGCGCGACGGCCCGGGTCTTAGATGGTAGCGGCTTCGATCTAGCAAACGACTTAGGCGCAAGCAGGTGATTGAGGCCGAGAGGGCGCGTGCGGGCTCCTTAGTCTTAGAAGTGTTCTCACCCCCTCGGGTATCTAAGGAGCTGGCCCGGCGCGGCCACACCGTCTCGAGCTCGTTCGACCTGCTGACGGGGGTGGGCCTGAGGACCCCGAAGGGCCAGGCGGCTCTCTGGGGAGCCATAGAGAGAGACCAACCGCTCTTCATCGCGATGTCACCGAAGTGCAAAGCGTTTAGCCAAGCCAGGGTCTCTTCGTGGGGCTCGATGAAGCACGAAGATCTGGTGGAGGTGGAGCAGCGGGGCCTCGAGTACATGGCCCTGTGCGTCCGTGTGGCTCAGCATCAGCTTGAGCGTGGGAGGTTCTTCTCCATGGGACACCCGGAGGGAGCTAGCTCTTGGGACTTGAAGCAGGTCCGCGCTCTGGCTGCTCGCGAGGGGGTCCGAATCGAAGTGACCGACCAGTGCGAGTTCGGACTCTCGGTGGTTCCGGACGGGACCTTATCTCGTATGAGAACGAAGTTGATGAGCAATTCGACTCACTTTCTCAGCGCTTGTGTGCGACAGTGCTCACGCGATCATGAGCACCTGCGTCTGGAAGGGGGGCGCAGGACACGTGAATCCGAGCAGTACCCGGTGGAGCTTGTCTTCGCCATGGCGTCCGGCGTGGAGGCTTCAGCATGGTGGTATCACTTCGCTTCGACGCTGCCGACGTTCGTTGCCTCTGAGCCGCCTTCCGATGAAGAGGAACGTTCCTCCAGTTTTCCCGGGGTGCCCCCTCTGGGCGCCCTCCCCGAGGGCGGTGAGCTTGGGGGTCTTCCGGGGGGCACGGAACCAGGGGGCGACCAGGAGGAGGCCCCAGAGGGCCTGCCCGGACCTATCGGGGTCCCGGCCAGTGAGAAGCAACCAAAGGGGCTTGATCCAGCGTTACAGAGAGAAGTGCATCGCCTTCATGTGAATTTGGGCCATCCTACGCTTGAGGATTTCCTGAGGACTTTAAGGGTCGCACGTGCGAAGCCTGAGGTGATAGAGTGGGCGAAGTCCGACTTCCGGTGTGGCACCTGCGCCTCCCATGCCCGTCCGCGCTGGCGTAGGCATGCGCATCTTCCGCGCACGTATGAGTTTAACAAGCTGGTGGCTGTGGATCTCTTGTAGGTCGAAGTGAATGGAGTGAGCACGCCTGTGTTGAATGTGATCTGCCGCGGCACCAACTACCAACAGGCCTGTTTGCTCTCGAACAATAGTGCGTTGGCTACTTGGAGGGGTTTTCTCCAGTTGTGGGTCTGGCCATTTGGTCTCCAGGAGGTCCTTCTGTGCGATGGGGGGGCTGAATTTGAGCGGGAATTCGCCAGGGGCTGTGAGCGCGAGGGTATTGTCCAGCAAGTGATACCTGCCAACAGCCCCCATTACAACGGGAAATGTGAGAGGCATGGCGGGATCCTCAAGGACGTGATGTCAAAGGCTGCTCTGTCCCTCTCCCCGACCACTAAGGAAGAAGTGGAGGCCTTCCTCTGCGAGGCCGTGGCGGCCAAGAATGCCTCATGCCACCGCGGGGGGTTTAGCCCGGTTCAGCTGGTTTTGGGAGCCAATCCCCGGGTCCCGAGGTCCCTGCTCTCGGATGATGCGTTGGACCTTGTCGGGTCCGAGGACGTCTTGGGAGGAACCATGCAGCCGGACTCTGCGGCAGCCGCGTTCGCTCGCCGGCACCAGATCCGGGAGGCTGCCCGCCAGGCCTTGGCTAGCTTAGACGCCAAGTCTCGACTTTCAGAGGCGAGCCGTCCCAGAGGTCATTCGGACAAGTTTTTCAAGCCAGGCGAGTGGGTGTACGTGTGGCGCCGAGTGACAGCGGCGAATAGGTCTCATAGTCTGCAGCGGGATAGATGGACTGGCCCCGGGGTCGTTGTCTACCAAAACGGCAGCACGATTTGGATAGCTATGCGATCCAAATTGTACAAGTGTTCGGAAGAACAGGTCCGACCAGCGACCCGCCAAGAATCGCTGGGGGCTGAGCTCCTCGACGCGGCCCGTTTCGACCAGCTTCGGGAAGAGGTCCGGGCCCCAGGGCGTAGGATTGGAGCGGTGGACGTGGCCTCAGAGGGCCCACCTCCGCCGGAAGCCTGGGGCAGGGGGGTACTGAGGAGAGGGTCGACCCTTCTCCAGCCTCTCGGGTGTTGGCCCCGGCTACCGCTCGGGAGATCTCGCGCCAGTTTTCCCCTGGGCCCGCGTCGGGAAGATGAGGGGGCCACTCTGTCTCCGCCGTCAGAGCCTTCGATGGCGAGGGCCATCAGCACCGAGGTCTCGGAGGCTCGTGAGGATCCGGGTCCTTCCCCCTCCGAGCCAGGAGCTTCTGACCTGTTCCCGGAGCTCGATGGGGCCAGAAGACAGGCGAGGCCAGCCTCGGAGGCGAACGACTCTTCTTCCGAGCGTCCAGTTCGACCGCGTCTGGCACGGGCCCCTGCTGAGGAGCTGCCAGCAGGAGTCCCGCGCGTTGCTCACATGATAGGGGAGATCGAGGGTTCCGGTCAGGCTGCTGAGGTGCCAGCTCTTCCTCCTCCAGAAGCTCCTTACGCCAACAGAGTGTACGGTCGGGCCCCCGCCTTGCGATCGGTGTCTCAGCCTAGGGCTCGTCGATCGGCTCCTTTCCAATCGTCTCCTGGGACAGGCCCGAGGCAGGCCAGTGAGGGGGCCGAGGGCTCTGGGGCTGGGGATGGCGTCAGTTATGCGGTCTGGTCGGAGCCTGACGATTTTCAAGACCAGCAGTTGCTGGACGAACTGCGTGACTGGTCCCAGGTTCCTGGGTCGCCTGACTTCCTTTCGTTTTTCGGGCTTGAGCCTGATTTCTCCGGCGCGGCCGAGGCCAAGCCTAACAATCCTCGGGGGGCCGAGGTCTGTCTCAAGAAGCTGACCCCAGCCGAGAGGGAACAGTTCGTCCTTTCTGACCAGGTCGAGTGGGGCGCCATCGTCTCGTCAGGAGCCGTGCGGGTGCTCTCGGTTGAAGAGTCCAGGAGCGTTCGGAGACGGTTTCCGGATCGGATCATGTCATCGAGAATGGTTCGCCGATTCAAATCGACCGAAGGTGTGGGATCAGCTGCTAAGGCTAAGTCTCGATGGTGTGTACATGGCCACCAGGACCCAGATGCTGATACCCTAGCGGTGTATGCACCGACGCCTCAGTCTGAGTCGATTCTTTTGGTTTGTCAGATCATAGCGTCTCTTGGGTGGACCTTAAATGTGGCCGATGCTAAGAACGCGTTTTGTCAAAGCAACAGGTTGTGCAGACCTAACGGAACGATTTATGTTGAGCCGTGTTCGGGTTTAGATTTATTGCCAGATCAACTTATCGAGTTAGTGGCCCCGGTCTATGGTTTGAATGATGCTCCGTTGCTCTGGCATCAAACCTTGACGGAGTTTCTGGGCATTCTCGGGTTTGTGAAATCGCTCTTGGAGCCTTGTTTGTATTTGAAGCGGGCCTCGACGGGTGCGCTCGAGTCTCTGGTTCTAATTGAAGTGGACGACCTTATAGTGGCCGGCACGGATGCCTCCATGTCCTCCTTCCACACGGCCTTGTGCGATCGTTTTAAGTTTGGCAAGTGGAAGCAGGAGGAATCAGAGTACGCCGGGCGACGATTGAAGCAATTTCCAAATGGAATAACCATCGATCAAGAGAAGTACGTGCGTGAACAGCTTCCGCTGATGCATGTCGATCGTGAGCGTAAGAGTTCGCCCTCTTCACCTCTCACTCGTGATGAGATTGCTTCCTTTCGCACGGTCGTGGCACAGGTGCAGTGGCTTGCTCGTGAATCTCGCTCAGACGTGGCGGGGCCAGCATCCCTGTTAGCTGCGGCTCTTCCTGAGCCAACGGTTGCCGACGCTCTTATGTTGATCAAAACGGTAAAGTTTCTTCGAGGATCTGCTGAGCAAAAGCTCACTGTCTGGTCTCTCGACCCGCTTGCACTCGTATTTGTTACGGCAAGTGATGCGGGCGGCCCTGGGTCAGCCCGCAGAGGAGGCGCTCAGGGGGCATGGCTCATCATGGCTGCCGACTCCTCGATCAGAGCGAATAAGCGAGCTAAGGTGAGTGTGCTGGCCTGGCGGTCACAGCGACTTAAGCGTGCTGTGGCTAGCGCGGTTGCTGCCGAGACCCTGGCCCTGTCGGGGGCCACCGCCGAGGCCCAATGGCTGCAGGTCCTCTGGAGAGACTCGGTTTTCGGGGATGTGCCGCGCCCGGAGTGGTTCAGGGCCAAGGCGCCCTTCTCGGTCATGCTCTCGTCTCAGTGCCAGCTCGGCGAGGCAGCGCAGGGTCTCGCTGTGGTTGATGCCAAGTCGGTGTTTGACGCGCTTTCGCGTAATTCCGCCGGATCTCGAGCGGACAGGCGCAATGCGGTGGAGCTTGCAGTGATCAGAGACTCCCTGGCCGCTGTAGGCTCGCGTGTGCGTTGGGTACCCCACGGGCGAATGCCTGCCGACCCCTTGACTAAGATGGACCCAGGGCGCGGGAACCTGGCGCTCCATGACCTGCTCTGTCGTGGAAGTCTTGTCCTGGTGGACGAGAACGGTCACCTGAGCGAGAGAGCCTTGAATGAAGCTCTGAAGTCTCGGTCGAGAGGTGCGAGTCGTCGAGCCATAGAGCAGGCTGCGACGACTGAGGGCTCCGAGGAGCCCGCGGAAGTTTTGGTTTCCTTGCTTCACGAGAGTGGGAATGGCCCTGGGGGGCCATGTTACCTCGTGTCGGCCGCCGCGGGGCGGGGTCTGAACTGTGTGTCTGTGGAGGGGTCTGTGGGTGCCTCGGGTTCTCTCGATCCTCTCTCTCTCCCCGTCCCCTCACTCGTGTCGTCGTCGTGGTCGCCCATCGTGTCGTCGTCGCCCGTCGCCTACCGGAGATCGGCCGCGCCGCAGACCCTGGAGGTCAAGAGCGTCGATGCCCGCTTGGCGGGCGAGGCCGGGACTGGAGGAGGAAGTGGAGGAGGAGGAGGAGGAGGCGAGTGGCCCGGTTCCGAGATCGGGCTTCGGTCCGCGAGAGTTAGTCCTGCTGTCCCCCATACCCCTAAGTGCGACTTGGGTGGGCCCCCCGTCTTTCCTCTTCGTACCTCCGCCCCTCCTGCTCGGCCCGTGTATAGCCGCTTTTGCTTTGATGCGAGCGTGCTGTTGCGCCCATGAGCCCCGAAATAGACTCCCGTCTCGTCGACCCTGGACCCCGGCATGCCCTGCGATGGTGAGACAGATGATGATGATGATGATGATGATGACGATGACGATGATGATGATGATGATGGTGGTGATGATGATGATGCTGGTAATGATGATGATGATTCTGCTGATGATGAGGGTGATGCTGCTGCTGCTGCTGATGATAATGGCGCTGCTGCTGATGATGATGCTGATGATGATGATGCTGATGATGATGCTCGTGATGATTATGATGATGATGATGATTATGATGATGGTGGTGGTGGTGATGATGACGATGATGATGAGGATGATGATGATGATGATGTTTTATGATGGTGATGATGCTGATGATGATGCTGCTGCTGATGATGATGGTCAGGATGAGGATGATGATGATGGCGATGATGATGATGATGGTGAGGGTGGTGGTGGTGTGAGGATGATGATCAGGATGGTGATGACGATGATGATGATGCTGATGTTTATGATGATGGTGATGATGATGATGATGATGGTGGTGGTGGTGGTGGTGGTGGTGGTGAGGGGGAGGAGGAGGAGGGGGAGGAGGAAGAGGAAGAATAATAATAATAAGAAGAATATTACTAAGAAGAAGAATAATAATAATAATACGAATAAGAAGAATAAGAATAAAATTAAGAAAAATAAAAATTAACATAATAAGAAGAATAATAATAAGAATAATACTAATAATACTTATCATAATAAGAAGGATAATACGAATAATAAGAATAATAATAAGAAGAGTAAGCAGAGAATATTATCAAGAAGAAGATCATGAATAATAAGAAGAATATTCATAAGAAGAATAATAAGAATAATAATAATAAGAAGAATAATCAGGATAAGAAGAAGAATAATAAGAAGAAGAAGAGGAGGAAGGGGGGGGAGGACAAGGAGGAGGAGGAGGAGGGGTGAGGAGGAGGAGGAGGAGGAGAGAGAGGAGGAGGAGGAGGAGGAGGAGGAGGAGGAGGAGGAGGAGGAGGAGGAGGAGGGAGGAGGAGGAGGAGGAGGAGGAGGGAGGAGGAGGAGGGGGCTCGAATCGCCGCATCCACTGCCCGGCCGGGCCCTTTCTCCAGCGCTCGCTCTACCCGCCCACCCCGCGCCCTCCTTTTCCAATTCCCGGCCCACGGAGCTCGACGTCGACGAGGGGGGGAAGACGATGTGGCCGCGGGGCCCGGCGCAGCAGCCGGCGGAACCGCCGAGTAAAGGCCCGGCCGGAGCGCTTTCCAGAGGCGGCGAGGACGGGTGGGCGATCTCGGCGCCCACATCTCGGACCCTCTCCATGTGTGCGACGTGCCTGGGAGAGGTGCCGGCGCGCACTCCCCGGGTCCGGCGCGGGGGCCCAGAACTCGTCTTCATCGCGTCGGCTGCGTGACGGCGCAGTGCTTCGCTTGGACAAACGCGCAGAGGCGCAGGCGGCCTTCGATGTAGCGGGGGCTGCGGACACGCGTGCTGCGGCGGAGCCTTCCGGAGCGGTCTCGCAGCCCGCGCGGCCCGCAGCAGGTCTGATGCAGCCAAATGCGGCCGTCCCGTGCGGAGAGCTTCGCTGTATGGACTTCTGGGACGACGTCAGTTGGGACAGCCTCCGCGAGCCGCGTGCCACCATCTTGGTGGTCCCGGAGGCGGTCCGTTGTGCGATCGAGGACTTCGGGAAGGTGGTGTGCGATTCCATCTTGGCAGCTGCGTGTGGCGCGGGCGAGAGCCCCGGCCTCGAGGCGCTCCTGTTTTCAGACCACCTCGTCTTCGCGGCGTCGCGCAAGCGGCGGGGAGGGACCAAGGGCCAGAAGGGAGAGACAGTGGCGCGCACGCTGGTCAGAAGGATTCGTCTCGTCTGGGAGGGGTCGTGGGACATCCTCCAGCAGGAGGTGGGGCTCCCCTTGCGCAGCCAGACGCAACGGGTCTCATCGTGGTCCGTTTCCTTATCGGCGCCGTTGGGGCGAAATTCGTGGCGAATCAGTACTGGAGCTCAACAGAAATATCGTGCGCATGATCAGAGCGACCGCTGGTGGCTGTGGAAATTTCGGCGGAGGGGTAACCCAATTCTTGATGCCGCTTATCTATGAGATGTTCCTGAGCGGCTTTGGAATGTCCAAGTCTGCGAGCTGGCGAATCTCAATGTTAGTTCCGGCTGCGATATTCTCGACCGTCGCAACGTTGATGTGGTTCATTTCCCAGGACGCGCCCCACGGCAATTTCGACGTAGCGCAGTTGGGAAAGAGCATGGTGTCACCCGTGGACTACGTGCAGTGCCTCAAGGACCCCCGCGTTCTTATCCTGATCGCGCAGTGCGGCGCCTGCTTTGGCACGGAGCTCGTGATGAATAACCGCCTGGCTCTTCGCTTCAAGGGCTACGGCTGGAGCGACGGCGTAGTTGCCGGCGTCTCGGCGGCAGGCCTTGCGGCCTCGGCGTTTGGCCTCATGAACCTCTTTGCGAGGTCCTTGGGGGGCATATTCTCTGATGGCATGTTTGCCCTCATGGGTTTCCCTGGCCGCATCTGTGCGCAGTTCTTGGCCCTGACGCTCGAGGGCCTGGGGCTTCTCTTGCTCAGCCGCATGACCGCAGTCAGCGCGGCGCTGCCCTGCCTCCTGCTGTCCTCGCTTGGCGTCCAGATGGCGGAGGGGACATCCTACGGAATCGTGCTGTTCATGATCCCGCAGCATTTGGGCCTCGTCTCTGCGATTGTGGGAGCAGGCGGGGACCTCGGGGCCGTCATCGCGACGCAGTTGTTCTACATTCAGATGCAGGTCGACGATGATCAGATCCCGTATCACATTCATGCAGGCTGCGTCTTCTTTTGGGTCTTGATGACCGTGTGCCTCTATTGGTTCTGACGAGCGAGGCGGCATGTTCACGGGGGCGGGTGGCCGAGAACAAGGAGGTCGACGGCGCTGCTCCCAGCCGGGAGAGTGCGGCGGTCGTGGCATGACGGACACTCAAGTCAGGGTGTTATGTCTTTGGCTTGTCGCTCTTCCCGTTGGGTGGGTTCCACGCCTGCTTACGAGAGAAAGTATCCTCCTATCGTTTTCCGAGGGAATCTGTCGGGGTGGATCCCGGCAAAGTCTGTTCTCCTTCGTTCTCCTCCTTCCTCGCCCTCCCAGCCCCCTGAGAGTTTTTTCTAGAATGCGCCGGTGTGGAGAGCGCGCTTGATGGCCGTCTCACACGCGGGCAAGGACGTTGTGCGGCCGTGCTCGCGCGGCAGGAGTCGCGTGACATTTTTTTTTTTTTTTTTTTTTTGGTTGGTTGTCTTCTTCCTCTTATGAGCGCGGGTTTGAGCCTTGCCGTAAGTGCCGTCTTGCAGCCCGCTCTAGAATTCGCTGGTGTGGAGTATCTGCTTGAGGGCAGTCTCGTTACAATGGCAAGGGCGTTGTGCAGCCGTGCTCGCGCGCCAGGAGCCGCGTGACATAAATAAATGAGCGCCCCAAGATGAGCCGAAGAGACCCCCGAGATTGCTCTTGGAGGCGCGCAGTTTTGATCTGCGGGGCGAGAGCGAACCCTTTCCGCTAAAAACTACGCGGGCTACGCGCAGCTGTAATTCGGGAGACAAGGCGCAGGAAGGCGGGGCCTCAGGCGGCCAGGGCGGGCGGGGCCCAGGATGCAGGTGGTGCCGACATGGATGTGCAGGAAAAGGAACGCCGTGGGCAGGGGCCGAGGGCGAAGACCCCGAAGGCGAAAGAAGTGTGTTGCCGTCAACGGCACATCGCGGACGCCAGCCTCAAGCGCAGCAGGGGAGGGCGCGCGGCTTGACCAGGTCGACGCACAGGAGGAAGAAAAGCACCACGGAGGCGATGAGCAACGTTGTGCCACCGGATGATGCGGAGGAGGCCCGGGGTGGTAGTCCAATCCACGACCAGGTAGCAGCTTGGCTTGAGGTGCGGCCTCCAAACGAAAGCGCCGTCCATGACCGACAGGAAGTCGGTGGGCTGCACGGGGAAAACCTGCCCTGCATCGCCGGCGCGTGAAGACGGGCAGCAGCCGCGCGCGATGCGCTGACGTCCGCAAAGCCAAGGGCCGGGCCTGAGCCGCGCAGCGCCATGGCGAGCGGGGCCGCCGAGGCGGCAAGGTGCAGCGCCTGGCACCGGGCCGGGGCCGCGCAGCGCCGGGCGCTGCCGGGGGGGGCGGGCGGGGGGGAAGAAGCGAACGGGAAGGAGAAATGCCGGCGCTCACCGCCGGCCGTCGACGTGCCAGCCCGCGCCGTCGGTGCTCACGTGGGAGGAGCTGGGCTCCCAGCGGGTTCAGGTAGGACACGCGGTCCCAGTACGCGTTAAAGACAGGAGGGGTGGATGGGGAGCAGTCGGGGACCTCCAGGAGGCACGCAGACAGCTCACAAGAACCCCAGAACGGCCCAAGACAGGCCAAGAGGGCCCCAAGAGAGTCTTGGGAGCGCACTCCTGGAGGCTTTAAACGGCCCGAGAAAGCCCCGACGCGGCCCAAGATGGCGCCGAGACTGCCCAAGACAATTCCCAAATAACCTCCCGACGTGCCCAGACAGCCCGGGAAAATCCCAGAAGCCCACAAGAGGGCCCAAGAGACTTTTCCAAATGCCTCGTACTGTCCTCCGTCGTCGTCGTCGTCGTCGTCGTCGTCGTCGTCGTCGTCGTCACCGTCCTCTGCATTCCTTCTCGTGCTCGCCCTCGTTCTCTTCGTTTTCGTCCTTGTTCTTTTATTCCTCCTCGTTGTCCTCATGCTTTTCCTCGCTATCCTCACTTTCTCCACGTCGTCCTCGTCATCGCCTCCTCGTCGTCCTCGCCTTCTTTTCTTTTTCGCCCAATGCGCCCATTAGACTACAACGGCACTTCCCGTTCTTGTGTGATCAGGTTTACCAGGCTCAGCCTTTCACCACTCCAGTGCGTGCCTGAAGGCACGGTTGCGAATCAACCCTTCCTTTTCTAAACGTAGTTTTTGCTGTGCGCCACCCGTTGAGCTGCCGATTCCATTTTTTGCATCTGTTGTTTTTCTGCGCCCCATCGCAAAGCGCTTGCATCCTTTGCTCGGTGCGACGTACATGAGTAGTTGCCCCTCCCCGTCTGATAGCCCCAAGAGGGCTTCAAATGGCTTCCAGAGGATCCCAGAGAGCTTCGAGACGGTACCAAAGGCCCTCCAGAGGGCTTTCGAGAGGGCCTCAGAGAAACCTTTAGTTCCATTCGGTTTTTGCAAGTTTTGCGGGTTCCCCCCTTTCGGGCACAAATGGGCCCAACACGGCCCACGAGGCCCCGAAGCTCGTCCCAAGACGGCTCCACCAGCAGTCCAAAAAGGACCGAAAATTGCTCGAGAGGGCCCCAAAACAACTTCAGATGGCGCCAAAACGGCCCCCAGATAGCCCCAAAAGAGTTCCAAGAGGCTCCCAAGAGACTTCCAAGGAGGCCCGAAGAGGCGGTGTGGGGACCGGGCTGCTTGGGCGTGCGGACTGGGCTGTCCCCGAAACGGCCCGAAAGTCCCAAAACAGCTCTCCAGAGGGCCACCTAGAGGGCCTCGGGAGGCCACAATCCTTTTGTTCTTTCAGGGTTTGAAGGGTTTTTCGGGTTCTCTCCTTTTCGGGCCGTGAAGGGCCTTAGACGGCCCGAGAGGTTTCAAAGGGACGGCCCCAGACGCCCCCAAAGGGTTTGAAAATTGTCCAAGAGGGCCCCCCAGACGGCCCTAGAGGGCCCCGCAACAGCCCAAGAGGGCCCCCAAACGGCCCCACGAAAACACCAAGATGGCCCCAAGAGGCTTCTAAGAGGATCCAAAGGGGTGGGGACTGGTTGGGCGTGGGGACTGGGCTGGCCCCAAAACGGCCCAAGAGTTCCAAAGCTGTCCAAAATGGCTACCAAAGGACTCCCAAAAATCCCCAGAGACGCCAATCACGCCATGGCTCCCCACAGCGAGCGGTGTCGTAAGAAACTCTGAACACAAAGGCTCCCCAGAACGCGGTGACGTAACAAGCTCTGAACAGCAGGGCTCCCAAGAGCGAGCGGCAACGTAAAAGTCTTTGAACACCGGGGCTCACAATGGAGAGCGGTGATGCAACGAGCTCTTAACGCCAAGACTCCCCAGAGTGACGGGTGCCATGAGCCCTCTCGGGCAAGTTCCCGCAGCGCTTTTTCCGTCCCCGTGCCGGCCCAGGTAACAGAGCGAGCGAGGTGCGAGTGTTGACGTTCTGGTGGGGCCAAGCCTTCCAGGGGGGTCCAGGGGAGGGACGAGGGCCGCGCGTTTGAGTGTTAGTGGCCGCCAGGGGGCCGTTCCCCTCGTATTTTTCCGAGTGAAGCGGCTCGCGGGCGCCTTCCACGGCCCGTTTCCTCATGTTTTTTGGAGTGGAGCGGCTCAAGGGCCCCAGTGCGGCCCAAGAGGGCACTAGAACGACCCGAAGACGGCCCCAGGAGAGCTTCGGATGGCCTCCAGACGGTCCGCGAGAGCCTCGAGACGGCTCCAGAGATCCTCGAGAGGGCCCTCGAGAGGGCCTCAGGAACCGTGAAACATCAATTTCCCTGGAGCGATCGCGGATGACCTCTAAGATTGCCCAAGAAGCGACATTATTCAAACAACCCAGGGTTTTTTAGTGAAACATAAGCGTTTCGCTCAAGACATCACTTATTCAATGCCTTCGAACGGGCCCTCGAAGACATCTGGTCTCCTCCTCCTCCTCCTCCTCCTTCTCCTCTTCCTCCTCCTCCTCCTCCTCCTCATCCTTCTTCTCCTCCTCCTTCTCCTCGTCTCCTCGTCTCCTCCTCCTCCTCCTCCTCCTTCTCCCCCTCCTCCTCCTCCTCTTCCTCCTCCTCCTCCTCTTCTTTCTTTTTCTCCTTCCTTCTGCTCCTCGTCGGTCTCGTCCTCCTCGTCCTCCTCCTCTCCTGTTCTTCCTCCTCTCCTCCTCGTCCTCGTCGTCGTCGTCCTCCTCCTCCTCCTCCCGTTCGTCCTCCTTCTCCTTCCTCCTCCTCCTCCTCCTCCTCCTCCTCCACCTCCTTGTTGTCCTTTTTTCCCCCACCTCCTGCTCTTCTTCCTCCTTTTCCTCGTCCTCCCCTTCCCCTTCTCACCCTCTTCTCCTGCTGCTGTTGCTGCTGCTGCTGCGGCCGTTGTGCCGAGCGATCGTGGTGACCCGTTCGATTTAGTCAGCGCCGTCAGCACCGCCTCCTTCCCCTGCTTCCCCGGCCGTCGTCTTCCCGGGGTTTTGAACCTTTTCGTTTAAACACCAGCATTTCTCTCGAGACACCCCCTAACGAATGCCTTCGAACGGGCCCTCGAAACCATCTGGTCTCCTCCTCCTTCTCCTCCTCCGCCTTCTCCTTCTCCTCCTCCTCCTCCTCCTCTTCTCCTCCTCCTCCTCCTCTTCCTCCTTCTCCTCCTCCTGTTTTTCCTCCTCATTCTCCTCGTGGTCGTCGTAGTCGTCGTCGTCCTCCTCCTCCTCCTCCTCCTTCTCCTCCCCTCCTTCTCCTCCTCCTCCTCCTCCTCCTCTCCCTCCTCCTCCTCCTCCTCCTCCTCCTTTCCTCCTCTCCTCTCCTCCCGTTCGTCCTCCTTCTCCTTGCTCCTCCTCCTCGTCGGTCTCCTACCCCTCTCCTTCTCCTCCTTTTCCTCCACCTCCTCCTGCTCCTGTTCCTCCTCCTCCTGTTCTTCCTCCTCCTTCCCCTTCTCTGCGTAATTCAAGCTCTGCGCGGCCCACTTTGCTCCAGCCGGAAGAGGTGCGCTCTCGACCCGCGAATCAAAACAGTTCTTCCTCCTCCTCGTCCTCTTCCTCCCCTTCGTCCTCCTCCTGACCTTCTTCCTCCTTCTCCTTCCTCCTCCTCCTCGCCGTCGTCCTTTTCCCTCTCCTCCTGCTCCTGTCCCTCCTCTGCCTCGTCCTCCTCCCCCTCCCCTTCTCCTCCTCTTCCCTTGCTGCTGCTGCTGTTCATTCTTATCCTCCTCCTCCTCTTCCTCCTCCTCCTCCTCGTCCTCCTCCCCCTCCTCCCCTGGTCGTCGTCTTCGCCGTCGTCCTCCTCATGCGGAGGAGTGAGGATGATAATCAGGAATATGCTCGTGAACGTTCGGGGGCGCGTGTTCATACGTATCCCTTGTGAGTTTTCGGAGAGCTCGTCTCCATTACATTTGATCGCGATGATGCTGCAAGTTCTTGCGCAACTCTTCCCTTCCACGCGCTTCCCGTTGATGTCAGGAAAGGGTCCTGAAAAGTTGCCATTTCGCTCGAGACATCCTCAAGACAACCCCGCGCGGCGCCAGGAGCCCCCAGGGTCACTAGGACTCTCTCCTGATTTCCTTCTCCAATTGCCTCTTACTGTCCTTCGCCGTCGTCGTCGTCGTCGTCGTCGTCGTCGCCATCGTCCTCCGTATTCCTCCTTGTGCTCGCCCTCGTTCTCTTCGTCCGATCAGGTTTCTGAAAAATGGCCGTTTCGCTCGAGACATCCTCAACAAATCGGCCCCAGAGGGGACTCCGAATCGGCATCGTCTTAGAATCGCTCCTGGAGGGTTTTCGCACGGCCCAAAGTAAGTCCCAAAGACGCCCCAGAGGGACCCCAGAGCGCCCAAGAGCGCCCAAGAGCGCCTCAAGAGGATCCCAAGAGACCCCAAAGAGCGCTCCAGGAGACATCCAGACAGCTCACAATAACCCCAAGACGGCCCAAGACAGGCCAAGAGGGCCCCAGGAGACTCCTGGGAGCGCCCCAGCAGGCCACCAAACGGCCCAAGAAAGCCCCTAAGACGGCCCAAGATGGCGGCGAGACGGCCCAAGAAAGCTCCCAAAGAACCCCCTGACGCGCCCAGACAGCCCAATAAGTCCCTAGAAGCCCATAAGAGGACTCAATAGGCCTCCAAGAAGCCCCCAGCAGGCCCCAAGACAACCCCGCGCGGCGCCAGGAGCCCCCAGGGTAGCCTGATAGGGTCACCAGGACCCTCTCCTGATTCAACGTCCTTTCCAATTGCCTCTCACTGTCCTCCGCCGTCGTCGTCGTCATTGTTCTCTGCATTCCTCCTCGTGCTCGCCCTCGTTCTCGTCGTCCTCGTCCTTGTGCCCAATAAACCCATTAAAGCGGCGATTCCCGTTTTTGTTCGATCATGTTTCTGACAAATGGCCGTTTCGCTCGAGACGCCCTCAAAACATCGGCACTGGAGGGGGCTCCGAATCGACATCGTCTTGGAATCGCTCCCGCAGGGCTTTCGAACGGCCCAAAGGAGCCCAAAAGACGCCCCAGAGGGCCCCCAAGAACGCCCAACAACGCCCCAGGATGATCATCCGTAGCCATTTTGGCTCAAGTCGTTGTATTTGTTTTCTTTCTCTCGGGACATCTTCGCCTCGATCCTTGAACATCCCACTTTCCCTCGTAGCGCCCACGGGGATAGGTCGTCTTCTGTTGCGATGGCTGGGCTGTCAGCTTCCCAGGCTTTCGATCTTCCCACCGACGAGCAGGGCAAGGCCACCACGCTTCGCTTGCTCTCTTGGGGCCGGGCGAAGGAGGCAAACCCCCACATGCGCGGATTTTGGTTCGCCACGATTTCCTTGTTCTGGGCTTTCGTCGGATGGTTCGCTTTCGCACCGTTGATGGCAGTTGTGCGCGAAGACATCGGTTTGTGTGATGGCTTTGACGAGAAGGGGAAGTGCAAGTGCGGTACTGGCACGGAGTGCAATAAACTCATCGGCTATTCTGGCTTGACAGCAGTCGCAAGCACAATCTTCGTTCGGGTGTTGCTTGGGGGCTTGCTGGAGAAGTTCGCGCCGCGCAAGGTGCAGGTGACGCTTCTAAGCCTCGGCGCACTATTTGTGGCGAGTTCCGCCGCGGTCACAGGCGCAACAGGTCTCATCGTGGTCCGTTTCTTTATCGGCGCCGTTGGGGCGACATTCGTGACGAATCAGTTCTGGAGTTCTATCCTCTTCAACAGAAAGATCGTGGGCATGACCAACGCGACCGCTGGTGGCTGGGGCAATCTCGGCGAAGGGTTCACCCAATTCTTGATGCCGCTCATCTATAGGATGTTCTTGAACGGCTTCGGAATGCCCAAGTCCGCGAGCTGGCGAGTCTCCATGTTAGTTCCAGCTGCGATATTCTCGACCGTCGCAACGTCGATGTGGTTCTTCTCCCAGGACGCGCCCCGCGGCAAGTTCGACGTGACGCAGTTGGGAAAGAGCAAGGTGTCGCCCATGGACTACGTGCAGTGCCTCAAGGACCCCCGCGTTGTTATCATGATCGTGCAGTACGGTGCCTGCTTTGGCACGGAGCTCGTGATGAATGACCGCCTGGCTCTGCACTTCAAGGACTACGACTGGAGCGACGGCGTAGTACTCAGCGTCTCGGCGGCAGGCCTTGCGGCCTCGGCGTTTGGCCTCATGAACCTCTTTGCGAGGTCCTTGGGGGGCATATTCTCTGATTACATGTTTGCCCGCATGGGTTTCCCTGGCCGCATCTGGGCGCAGTTCTTGGCCCTGACGCTCGAGGGCCTGGGGCTTCTCTTGTTCAGCCACATGACAGCATTCAGCGCGGCGCTGCCACGCCTCCTGTTGTTCTCGCTTGGCGTCCAGATGGCGGAGGGGACATCCTACGGAATCGTGCCGTTCATGATCCCGCAGCATTTGGGCCCCGTCTCTGCGATGGTGGGGGCAGGCGGGAACCTCGGGGCCGTCATCGCGACGCAGCTGTTCTACGTACAGATGCAGGTCTACGTATCGCGTTCATGCAGGCTACGTCCTCTTCTGGGCCTTGATGACCGTGTGCTTCTATTGGTCTGACGAGCGAGGCAGCATGTTCACGAAGGGGGTGGCCAAGAACAAGGAGGTCGAGGGCGCTGCTCCCAGCCAGGAAAGCGCGGAGGTCGTGGCATGACGGACAGTCAAGTCAGTGTGTTCTGTCTGTGGTTTTTCGCTCTTCCTGTTGGGTGGGTCCCACGCTTGCTTGCGAGAGAAAGTATCCTACCATCGTTATCCGAGAGAATCTGTCGGGGTGGAACCCCGGCAACATATGTTCTCCTTCGTTCTGCTCCTTCCCTTCCTCCCAGCCCCTTGAGAGTTTTTTTCAGAATTCGCCGGTGTTGAGAGCGTGCTTGAAGGCCGTCTCACATAAGGGTAAGGACGTTGTGCAGCCGTGCTCGCGCGGCAGGAGTCGCGTGACGTTTTTTTTTTTTTTTTTTTTTTTTGTTTCTCTCTCTCTCTCTCTTCCCTCCTCTGAGCGCGGGTTCGAGCCTTGCCGCACCGTAAGTGCCGTCTCGCAGCCCACTCTAGAATTTGCTGGTGTGGAGTATCTGCTTGAAGGCAGTCTCGCACAATGGCAAGGACGTTGTGCAGCCGTGCTCGCGCGGCAGGAGTCGCGTGAAAAAAAGAGCGCCCCAAGATGATCCCAAGAAACCCCCAAGATCACTCCAGGAGGCGCACAGACAGCTCACAAGAACCCCAAGACGACCCAAGACGGGCCAAGAGGGCCCCAAGAGACTCCTGGGAACGCTCCTGGAGGCCATGAGCGGCCCAAGAAAGCTCCGACACGGCCCAAGATGGCGCCCAGACGGCCCAACAAACAACTCCCAAATAACCTCTCGACACGCCCAAACAGCCCGAGAATATCCGAGAAGCCCACAGGAGGACCCAAGGGACTTCTCCAACTGCCTCTTACTGTCCTCCGTCGTCGTCGACGTCGTCGTCGTCGTCGTTGTCGTCGTTGTCGTCGTCATCGTCCTCCGCATTCCATCTCGTGCTCGCCCTCGTTCTCTTCGTCCTCGTCCTTGTGCTTCTATTCCTCCTCGTTGTCCTCATGCTGCTCCTCGTTACCCTCACGTTCTCCACGTCGTCCTCGTCATCGCCTCCTCGTCGCCCTTGCCTTCTCTTTTTCTTCGCCCAGTGCGCCCATTAGACTAAAGCGGCGCTTCCCGTTCTTGTCCGATCAGGTTTACCATGCTCAGCCTTTCACCACTCCAGTGCTTGCCTGAAGGCACGGATGCGAATTTGCCCTTCCCTTCTCTAAACGTAGTTTTTGCTGTGCGCCACCCGTTGCGCTGCGTTTTTTTTTTTTTTTTTTTTTTTTTTTTTTTTTTTTTTTTTTTTTTTTTTTTTTTTTTTTTTTTTTTTTTTTTTTTTTTTTTTTTTTTTTTTCCTTCTATATATATATATATATATATACACAGATTTTCTTCCGCGCCCTATCGCAAATCTTTAGCATCTTTTGCTCGGTGCGACTCATATGAGTAGTCGCCCATCCCCGTTGCCACCTATCTTGATATTTGTTGTTGTTGTTGTTGTTGTTGTTGTTGTTGTTGTTGTTGTTGTTGTTTTCTCTCTCTCTCTCTCTTTCCCTTTCCCTCTCTACCTCTCATCTCACTCACGTGTCTGTCGTCCAGCGGCCAGACTGTCGAATTCGGACCTTCTGGCGACAGGGGAAGCCCGCGGCACTCCTCCTCCTCCAGAGCGGCTGCGCTCCAGCTCCGCTGCCAGTCGATTTTTCTTCATTTCCCTACTCTTGCGTTGGGCCGATGTATGATTGAACCTTCTGTCATTTCATTGTATTGTTTTCGATGCCGCGAGGAGACCGACTCGTCGCACTTCTGGGAGAGGCGACCCCACGGGCCGCTCCCGTGAGTGTCCTTCATTCTCGTCTGACTAGTGTTATCCTCCTTATTCGTCTTCGTATTCATCTTATCCTTTGTATCGTCTTGCTCGTCCTCCGGTTCCAGCTGACAGGGCTGCCGTGCGTGTACGTGACGCACTATTGCGGCGTGCAGATCTGCGAGACTGCGCTGCAGCTGTTCGAGGAGCAGGGCTGCCTGGCAGACACATTTACGACCACCGAGGTGAGGCAGGAGGAAGGGGGAGGGGGGGAAGTGAGCGAGGGACGTGTGTGAGGGATGGAGGGAGAGAGGGGATGGGGAGGGATGTGATGGAGGGAGTGAGGGGAGTGACAGGGAGAAAGGGGAGAGGAGGGGACGGGGAGTGGAGGGGATTGGGAGGGAACCGAGGGCAGTCGATGCGAGAGGAGGGGGAAGGAGATGGGGAGAGGAGGGAGAGGGAGAGGGCTGGGAGAGGGGCGGGGAAGGGAGGAGGATGAGAGTGGGGCGCAGTTGGAAGAGGACGATGAGGGGGAGTGCGTGGGTGGGGAAATGGGTGGGGGGGAAGGAGGGGCAGGAGGAGACGACACCCCGGGGAGGCGGACAAGACGAACGTGTGGAGGTGGATGCCCGTGGACGAGGCGAGGGGGAACAAGGCGATGGGGGCCGGCGCGCGTCCCTGCCGTCGCCGCCTCTGCGCTGGCCGCTGGGGGGCGAGATGAGGAGGTGGAGGAGAAGGAGGAGGAGGCGGAGGAAGGAGGCGAAGGAGGGCGGCGGCGGCGGCGTCGGATGATGATGATGATGATGATGATGATGATGATGATGATGATGATGATGATGATGATGAGGATGAGGATGAGGATGAGGATGATGATGATGATGATGATGATGATGATGTTGATGATGATGATGATGTTGTTGTTGCTGTTGTTGCTGTTGCTGTAATTGATGTTGTTGTTGTAATAGTTGTTGTTGGTGTTGCTGTTGTTGATGATGATGCTGATGATGATTATGATGATGATGATGCTTGTGATGATGATTATGGCGACGACGACGACGTTACGAGGATGACAATGATGACCACGACGATGATGATGATGATGATGATGATGATGATGATGATGATGATGATGATGATGATGATGATGATGATTATGATAATGATCATGATGATGGCGATGCCGATGATGATGATGAGATGATGATGATGATGATGATGATGATGAGGATGACGGTGATCGTAGTGGTTGTTTTGATGATGATGCTGCTGCTGTTGATGATGCTGATGGGTATGCTGATGAGCCTTCTGCTGCTGATGCTGATGATGATGCTGTTGCTGCTGTTGATGATGCTGATTATGGGTTTGAGTTTATATGATGGTGTCGTTGATGGTAATAATCACGGTGATGACATTGGTAGTGGTTGCGATGCTTATGGTGATGGTGATGATGATAGTGCTCGTAATGACGTGCACGATAAATATGATGATGCTGATGATGAGAAAGATGATGATGCTGACGCAGATGCTGATGATGATGATGATGCTGATGATGATGATGATGATTATGACGATGCTGATGATGATGATGATGACGATGATGATGATGATGATGCTCATGATGATGATGATGATGATGATGGTGCTGATGATGATGCTGATGATGATGCTGACGCTGATGATGACGATGCGGCTGATGATGCCGATGATGATGATGATGGTGATGATGATGATGATGATGATGCTGATGATGCCGATGCTCCTGCTGATGATGATAATGATGATTACGGTGGTGATGATGATAATGATGACGATGACGACGACGATAATGACGATGCCGATGACGATGATGGCGATGCCGATGACTACGACGATGACGATTACAATGCTGTTGATGATGATGTTGTTGTAATTATTGTTCTTGTTGTTGTTGTTGTCGTCGTCGTTGTCGTTATTATGTTTGTTGTTGTTATGGTTGTGGTTGTGGTTGTGGTTGTGGTTGTGGTTGCTGTTGTTGTTGTTGTTGTTGTTGTTGTTGTTGTTGTTGTTGTTGTTGTTGTTGTTGTTAAGTTTGTTGTTGTCGTCGTTGTCGTTGTCTTTGCCGTTGTCGTTGTTGTCGTTGTTGTTGCTGTTGCTGCTGCTGGTGTTGAGGATTTCCCGACGATTTACTTGGGAATCAGGCCAGCGCTCGAGACTTCCCCGCGATTCATGCACGACGCACGTTTCAGCAACCCGCCTGCCCATTGTCCCTTCCTTTCATCCGTCCTCGCTTCCCCTGCCTTAGTTGCTGCGCGAGCTAGACGTTGCAGGTAAGACATATATACCCTCAAGAGAGTACGATCGAAGACGAAGCAGGCGGATATCGAGGGTTTCGGATCTACGTGTTGACTGACACGTGGGCAGATAAGAGCGATGCCAGAGCTATCAGGATAGTTCTGGGATGTGTTGTAAGGGTGCATGACCGCAGCCCTCTTGGCTTGAAAAGGAACGCGGCTCCGTGGGGGCGCGCCGCGCATAGTAGCGGAGCCCGTGGCCTGAGATCCACGGGTTCTGCGTCGGAGGTGCGGTTCCAGCAGCCCAGCGGGAAGCACCGCGGGCTGCGGAGGGCAGCCGCCCAGCGTAGCCGCCCAGCGGGGACCTCCGCGGGCTGCGGAGGGCAGCAGCTCGGCCTAGCCGCCCAGCGGGAAGCACCGCGGAAGACGAACGGAAGGCAGCCCAGGCCCCTTGCAGGCCGAGGCAGGAGCCTCGGCGGGCGCGACAGCGACGGGGCGGAAGAAGCATAAGAAGCAGCGCGGGCGGCGGCGATCGGAGGGCGCCGCCTGGCGACGGCAGCGACGCGGAGACGTCTGCAGGCTACTGGAGTCGGCGCTGAGCCTCGTCGAGAAGGTCGTCGGGCGTGAGCTCGACCTGGCAACGTTCGCGCACCGTGTGTTCAGGGACGTCGTCATCGACAAGGAGCTTGGTCACGCGTGGCCGCTCGACGTCGTGGGCGAGGGCGGCAACTCCTTCGTGCCCCACGAGAGCGGGGAATACGTGGTCTTCGTAGCGTGGAGGTTCAGGGGTGGAGGAGGAGCTGCGGCAACGGCGGCGCAGCAGACAGCGGGCGACGCAGCAGACAGCGGGCGACCCCGCGGCCGCGGCCGCAGCTACAGCGGGGGCCTTGCCGCAGCAGCAGCCGCCGACGGCCCGGCAGTTTCTGGATGCGCTGCGGGCGGCGACGGCTCGATCGGGAGCTGCAGAGAAGCGAGCCCAGGAGTTGGAGGCGCGAGCAGAGACGACAGCCAGACAGCAGGACGCTCAGCTTCAGCAGCTTCAGCAGGCGCCCCAGCAGCTGAACGCCGCGGGGGGCGCCGCGGCGGCGAGCCCGGCGCCGGCGAGTAGCGGGCATCGTCGGAAGTGGGGCATCATCGACGCGAAGCTGCTGACGAAGCCGGCCCAGTTCAAGGGCAGCGAGGCAGCGTGGCCCGTGTGGTCGTTCAAGCTGCTGGCGTACATCGCGACGCGGGGCGACGAGCTGTGTCCGGACATGGTCGCGGTCGGGCAGAAGGCCGAAGAAGACGTCGCCGACGAGGCGTTGGACCGGATGAACCCAGCGTTCGTCGGCGCGTCTCGGCAGCTGCGCCGCGTGCTCGTGCTGCTCCTCGATGGTAAGGCGTTCGCCACGCAGCGGTCGATCCCAAGGGGCGAAGGACTGCTGGCGTGGCGCAAGCTCGTGAAGGAGTTCGAGCCCGACCAGTCCGCATCAGCTCTGGGTCGGATGAGGGAGCTGATTGGTTGGGCGTTCGGAGCGGCGACGATCAAGACGGACATGGGCGAGTTCAACGTGGCGGTCCAAGCGCGCGAGCGGCGCGGCAGCGCGGTGCCCAGCGACGCCAAGGCGGCGACCCTCATAGCGGTCATCCAGGACAGGGGCCTTCAGCAGTGGCTGATGGTCAACGCCGACCGCCGCGGGGACTGCGACGGGATCGCAAAGCGCGTGAAGACGTGCCTGGCGAACAGGAAGACGTTCAAGGACGCTGCAGGAGGCGCCGCAGCGGGGGCCACCGCGGCGGACGACGGCGGACCAGCGCCGATGGACATCGGGTCCCTGGCGACGACGTTGGCAGCGGGAGGGGTGTCGCCAGCCGAGGTGACGATGGTCGTAAACGCCATCAAGAAGGGCAAGGGCAAGGGGAAGGGTGGGGGGGGGGAAAAGACGGCGGCAAGAAGGGATACGGGAAGCTTCGCGACGGGAGGAGGACGAGTAAATGGCGCAGCCAGCAAGACGATCGAGTTGAAGGACGGGTTGAATTTGCTTCAGGTACTTACGCCTGCGTCGAGCTCAGCGGCATCGAGCGCGCCTTCCGCGGCGCCGAGCAGCATCGCCCCGGCGCGGGCCCACGCCGTGCAGCTGTCAACGGCGAGCTCGGTGGCCGCTCCGAGCGGCGGCAGCGCCAGCTCAGCGGGTGGCGGGTCCGCGGGAGACACCGCGTCCGCCATCCAGTGGGTGCTGCGCCTGGCGGCCCAGGCTGCGGATCCCGCGAGTCGGATCTCGATGCTACGATCTCCACTGCGTGGCGGCTCAGGAGGCGACGACGAGAGCTGCGAGGGATACATCATGGCGGACTCGGGGGCCTCCAGAACGACGTGCCCACTCGGCCGCGCCCCGAGCGTGGCGATGCGTGAGCCTGCGCAGATCTACGACATCCGCGCTGCAGACGATTGGCGCGTGAAGCACCGCGGCGAGAGGGGCGGGCAGTGCAACCTGCTGGGCAGCTCGGGCGCGCGCGGAGTGGGCGTCGACTGCCAGGTCGCCGACGTCTCGCATCCCATCGTGGGGGTAGCCGAGGCATGCGACAAGGTCATTCTGTGCTGTTCTCACCGACGGACTCGTGCATCGTGCCCGTGGCGCTTAGCCTACCTGAGGGCATCACCAACGTGCCTCTGGCGCGGCAGGACAACCTGTTCTGGGTGCCAGGGCGCGTCGCGGGAGGAACCGCGACGGCGTCCGAGACGCTACGGCTCCACCCAGTCGGGGCCGAAGCGCCCGCGGCAGCAGCTCCCGTGGCGGCCGAGCAGCCGCGACGCGAAGAGGCGCCGCTGGCGGAGGCGGAGCCCGACGGGGTGCCGGCCAGGGCGAGGCGGGTGCCGCCGCTCCCCAGCCAGGAGGAGATCGACAAGCGCGAGCTCGCTCACCTCCCACCGCGAGGTTGGTGCGACAAGTGCGTGCCCGCCAAGGCGGCAGACGGCCCGCGCCGACAGGGCTGCGTGCCTGGCAGCATCGACGAGGTGCAGATGGACTACCTTCAGCTCGGCGCCGTGGTCGCAGCTGAGGAGCTGGCGGCCTCTGCCGACAGCATGGCGTGGTTGGCTCCAGCGGATCGGCAGGTCGACCAGGCCGTCCTGATGCCGCAGCTGGTGGACCCAGGCGCTGGCGACGGCGTGGAGGTGCTGCTCAACGTGCTGGTGGTGGCGCGCCGCCAGTCTTCCGCAGTGCGCGCGGTCCTGGGGCCGAAGGGTATGCATCTCTTCATGCCCATTGAAGCGAGTGCGGCCATCGACGCCTGGGGCGTCGCGGAGTGCATCCTGCGCGCCGACAGGGGCCAGCAGTCCAGGCGTTGGCCGAGCAGATCTCCGAGGAGCGGAAGGTGAAGGGCTGCAAGTGCCAGCTCGCGGCAGCGCCTGCCAGGGGCCGCGCGTCGATGGGTTTCATCGAGGCCACGAACGACCAGGTGGCCAAGCAGGTGCGCGTGATCGAGCTCCAGCTCGAGTCAGGCATGGGCGCACGCGTCCCCGCGTTCCACAGGGTGATGCCGTGGGTGGTCAGGCGCGCTGGATGGCTCCTCGCACGGTCTGCTGCCAGGCAGGCCGCTCGCAAGACGGCCAATCGCGTCGATCGAGGCAAGCCGTGCCGCGGGGAGGTGGCCACGCTCGGAGAAGCTGTCTGGGCCCGCGTGCCAGGCGACCGTGCGCAGAAGGCAGAGGCTCAGTGGCGCCTAGGTGTCTGGCTGGTCAAGACCGAGAAGAGCGAACAGCACTTGGCCGGCGGGCCGCGGCAGGCCAGTCGACATCGGGCGATCAGGAGGCAGCCGAAGGAGCGGATGTTCAACGTGGGCGCGGTGAACAGCTTCGCGGGCCTGCCTTGGGACTTCCAGTCCAAGCCCGAGCGGCAAGACACCGCTGTAGGGCAGCCCTGGGGCGGCGCCGAGCCCCGCCGCGGAGACGACGTGGCGGGGGTGCGCCGGGCGCAGGCGCGGCAGCGCCAGGCCGAGGAGGCGCATCCATCAGCGGCGGCAAGCAGCAGCGCCGCAGCAGCAGCAGCAGCAGCTCCAGTGGCAGAAGAACCAGCGCGACCACCTCCAGGACCTCTGGGCGCTCCGCCAGCACCCCTACCCGAGCCGAGGCTCGGACGAGCCACCTGCGTGACGAAGGGGGTGGTGCAGACCCACGGGCCCGCCTTGAACTGTCCGAGGTGCTGGAGAGGCGAGACGGCGCACTCTCGCGAGTGCAGGAAGCGCACGGGGGGCAAGCTCTTGGACGAGGCGAATCAGCAGGCAGCGGCCCCACCATTGCCAGGCGACGCCATGGCAGCCCCAGAGATGGAGGCGGATGCGGCAGCGGTCGACCCCGCAGCCGCGATGACAGCAGCAGCAGGAGGCGCAGCAGCAGCGGCGAGTTCGTCCCAGCCACCTCCTGCGGAGGGCGGCGCTGCGGGCGACTCCGCGGGGGTGGGCGTAGACTCGAGGAGCCGACCAGCGGCTCCCGCGGATGGCGAGCCGCTGCGGATGGCGAGCCGCTGTCGACGGCGCCCAGGGTGGCCAACCTCGTGGTGCCCGTGGTCGTTAGCGAACCTGCCTATCTGGGACTCGACGGCGAAGACTGCATGCGGCAGCAGCTGTTCGCGGCGTCCGTGCGCGATCTGGAGACTCCGACGTCGTGGGCGCGCGACCTCGTGTCAGAGGCGGTGGTGTGCGACAGCCGCTCGGGCGAGGTGCTGCCGAGGGAGCTCGCGGTGCAGGGGCGCCAGCAGGAGCTCAACCAGATGGCCGCGTTCGGGGTGTACGAGGACGTGTCCGACAACATCAGCGTGGGCAGGCGCATGCGGAGCAAGTGGCTTGACGGACGTCTATGCGGGCCAGGCGGGGCGCCCTTCGTGAGATCGAGACTCGTTGCTGTGGACTTCAACCTGTTCGAGCACGACGACGTGGCGGCAGGTGGGCCGTGCCTTTTCTACTTGCGGCTGGTGGTGTCTCTGGCTGCCTCGAAGCCCCCGTCGGGCAGAGTCAAGTGGCTCTGTGCGACGCCAGCGTGGCGTTCTTCGTTGCGGACATGGGCGCGTGGTTGTGTGTGATGCCACCGCCTGGGCTTCGTCGACCTGGGCGGGTCTGGCAGCTCCGCGAGGCGCTCTGCGGTGCGAGACCTGCGTCGAGGTTGTGGCAGGCATGCGTCGGTGACGTCTTCGAGAAGAGTCAGCCGCCATGGGTTCGGATCGCGCCTTGCCCTGGTGCCTTCTACAACGAGACGTTGGACATCGGGCTGGGCGTGCACGGTGACGACTTCGTGGCCGAGGGGATCTCGGCGAAGCTCGACGTGCTCGACGCGTTGCTGGAGGAGCACATCGAGATCAAGAAGCTGGGCCGAGCGGGGCCGGGTGCCACCGGCGGTAGCCACGGCAGGCTGTTCAAGCGACGCATCGAGTGGTGGGGGCTCCGTCTCCTCGCTTCGTGTGGGGAGCAGACGACTCGCACGTGGGCGACCTACTCGAGCTCTTGGACCTGCCAGTCGACGCGACGAAACCTCAGACGAGCTCAGGCTCGAAGGAAACGAGAAGCTCCGTGCCCGAGGAGGCGGTCGTGGACGAGCGGCTGAAGAGGTTGGTGCCCAAGGTGGGCGGAGTGCTGACCTACCTGTCCTAGGACGTGCTGCAGGTGCAGTACGCAGCGAAGATGGTCACGGCGGAGGCGTCGAGGCCTACGCCGCTAGCTGAGGTCAGGCTCAATCGTGCTGCGCGGTACCTGGTGGGGTGCCCAGTGACGGAGTGGCACTGCCCGTTGCAGGACCTCCCGGTCACTGCGGGCGTCGAGGGCGACAGCGACTTGGGCTGGTGCGCGAAGTCCACGCAGTACACGGTGATGATGTTCGGAGACCAGTGCCTGGAGGTGACTACGTCGACGCAGGGCTACGTAGCGACATCGAGCGGGGTGGCAGAGCTCCTCACTCTCAACAGGGCGGGTGCCTCCGCTGTCCTGTTGCGGCGGATCCTCGCGCTGTGCGGCATCCACGCGCAGGGAGTTGCTGGCGCGGGCAGCTCGGCAGTGGCCCACCGAGCGGGGTCAGGCCGAGTGCGACATCTCCGTATCCAGGACTTGTGGATACAGGAGCGAGCGCGGACGAAGGATCTGAAGGTGAGCAAGTTAGACACGGCGGTGAATCGGGCTGACATCGGGGCGAAGTATCTGGGCGGCTCGAGGATTGAAGTCTTGCTGAAGCTCATGGGGCTAGCGACAACAGGGCGTACGGCTGGCCGTGTGAACGATTCCGCGGCGGCTATGCTGAGGTAGTCGCGGCGACAGAGTGCATGCGAGGCGCAGCGGGGGCTGCCGCAGCCACCGGAGACGACCAGTGCGACGGCAGCACGATAGGCATCGTCATGCCGCCGTTCCTGTTCATGCTGGTGTACATGATCGCAGCCGCGGTAGCGGTGTGCTACCTTGCCAAGGGGCGCTCGAGGGAGCGCCAGCCCGGCACTGCTGGCGGCGAGGTGATGGAGGGCACCGACGACGGGCTGGACGACGACGCTCAGGGCGGACGAGAGCGGGAAGCACCGCCTCCAGCCAGAGCGAGCGCGGACGCTCAGGGCGGACGAGAGGGGGAAGCACCGCCTCCAGCCTCGGGTAGCGCGGACAAGGGGTCGGCAGCGAGAGGCACCGCGCCGACCAAGGAGGGGCCTCGGCAGCGACGACAGGTCGCGTCGAGGATCGTGTAGAGTCAGTATGAGGCGCTCCACGGCGTTCCACTCAGTGGCGAGCAGATAGCCGCCAGAGACGAGCTGATGCGCTACAGCGTGGACGAGCTGAAGGCAGCACCGCGGGCGCGTGGCCTCAGCGCGACGGGCCTGGAGGCGAACCTGGCCAACCGGCTGGCGAGGATGGCGGCGCGGCCATCCAGGGCACCAAGTGGCCCGAGGCCGACGGTCGACGAGCTGGTCGAGTCGGCGGCGACGACATCGGCTGCGGGCGCCAGCACCTCAATGCGCACAACAGCCCCTGAGAGCCCGCTCCCAGCGGGAGGCTCCGTGGGCGGCGCCGCGCCTCGCTCCGCGAAGACGCGGCGAGGAGGCGTGCCAGAGCTATGAGGATGATATTGGGCTGTGTTGCAAGGGTGCATGACCGCAGCCTTCTTGGCTTGAAAAGGAACGCGGCTCCGTGGGGGGTGCCGCGCAGGCGAACAGTTTTAACATGATTGTTGTTGCCGATGATGCTGATGATGCCGATGATGATATGATGAGGGTGATGATGATGAGGATGATGATGGTGGTGATGGTGATGCGGATGATGCGGATGATGCTGATGATGATGATGTTGGTGTTGCTGTTGGCGTTTTTTTTTTTTTTGGTTGTCGTTGTTGTTGTCGTTGTCGTTGTTGTTGCTGTTGTTGCAGTTGTTGTTGTGTTTGTTGTGGTTGTTGTCGTTATTGTCGTAGTCGCTGTTGTTGTTAGTGCTGTTGGTGCTGCTGCTGTTGTTGGGGTTGGTTGCTGTTTGTTGTGTCTGTTGTTGTTGTGGTTGTTGTTGGTGGTGATGGTGGTGATGATGGCGATGGTGATGGTGATGATGCTGCTGCTGTTGCTGGCGATGATGAGCATGCTGCTGCTGCTGATGATGATGATGCTGCTAATGGTGACTGTGCGGGAGGAGGAGGAGGAAGAGGAGGAGGAGGAGGAGGAGGAGGAGGAGGAGGAGGAGGAGGAGGAGGAGGAAGAGGAGGACGAGGACGAGGACGAGGAGGGCGAGGAGGAGGGCGAGGAGGAATGATGAAGAGGAAGGATGAGGAGGAAGAGGGGGAAGAGGAGCAGGAAGAGGAGGAGGGGAGGACGAGACATGGCAGGCGGAGGAGGAGGGATGCTCCCCTGCTCCCCTGCTCCCCCGCCTCCCGCCTTTCGTGCTGTCCTCCCCCCTCCTTCCCGCTCCTCGTCGCGCCTGCCGATCCCTTACCAGCGCCCATACGCGCGCGCGCGCGCTAGTCGAACACCATCTTTATCAAGCAGTACCGTTCGGGTCCTGCGCCCGCGCCAATTTTTCCACCAGTATCGCATGAGCTTTTGAACGTGCGCGGCCCTGAAAGTATGGGCTGGCCGTGGCATCTTGCACAGCATGCGCGTGACGACGCACCGTGCCTGCGCGAGGACCCGGTGTGTTGGCATGACCGCTTTCAACAACTATGCAGCACTCGCAAGGGCCCCTTGCCCCCTCCCCTGTCCCTGAGCATGCCTCAGCGCCTGCCCATCCTGTGCCTCCTCTTATCTTGTTCACTCCCTCCCTCCCTACCTTCCGTTTTGATCAGACGTTCTTTTTATTCAGGAGGCCGGGCATCGTCTGAAGTCTGGGTTCCTTTTCTTAAGTGGGGCTATTTCCTCCCTGCTGTACCTCGGCCGCGGCTGTTCAGTGTACGTGGAGCACGGCGACGGCTTGGGTCGGGCGTTCGACACCCGAGCTGCACGACAACACCAGGCAAATTCTTGAGACAGTTAGCCCTCCCTTTCTCTCTGTTTACCTCCCCTCTGGGGGTGGGAGTGCCTAGAAGGAGGAATGATCAGGCAGAGGAGGAAGGAAAACATACAGAGGGGATGAACGGAAGGCAAGGAGGACGGGGATGAGGATGAAGATCATGGCAACAAGTTGGTGATGCGGAGGAGGATGAGGAGGGCGCGAACGAGGAGGGGAAACATGAGAAGATGAATGAGAATAACGTCCCCGTGGAGCTCAGTGCTGGTCTCGCTTGTTTCGGCAGCCTGGGTCTGTCTCGCCTCGGTGTCGGGGCAAGGTTCCCTTGGGCGTCTCCGCGGCAGGGTTGGGGGGCGAACTGGGAGCCACCTGGCGGCCTTTCTGGCCCAATACGGGCTATGTTACGTGCTATGAGACTGCATCTTGGGCTATCTTTCTCCAGGGTTGGTTTGGAAACAGGTGTGACGTAAAACACCAGCGCCAGAGGGTTTGTGGATCTTGGATTTTGCGTAGTAGCATCATAACAAGGACGGCTTGCTGACTGAAGCGACCCGGGCCGACATACCACCCTCGTGCAATCAACAATCCTCGACTGGACGTAAGAGTGACCTTTTGGCGGTTTGACCTTTTGTGCGGGCCGAATGGGGCCCTCCGATCGCCGAAAGCGAAGCGGTAGCAGCGGCTTGCGCGCCCAGGTTTGGCCACCCCGCGCCCCCCGTCAAGCCGCGCATCAAAGTTCACTCGTGCCTAGGGCCCCTCTTGCGTGTAGCCGAAGTCACGCTTTTACGCTTTCTCACGAGTGATTCTCCCCACGTCGACGCTGCGGCCCACGTCGCGCCGCTCTGCCGCTCGAGCTGTGCTGGTGGTCATTTCGAAGGTCCTCGGCGAAGCCGGCAGATAGGCGCACGAGGTTCATGATCCTCGCCGTTATATGCAGCTGTGGCCTTTCGGTTCCAGTGTTTTCTGCGCAATCCATGCCAAGTCAAGCCTCCTGTTTTTCAACAGCGCGACGCCTGGTGTCGTTGGCTTCAACAGCCCGTATTTTCTGCACGTGTAGCCTATCGGTCTCATAATACAGTTTTGAGTAGGACAAGGAAGAGGACTATGTGGAAGAAAAGAGGGAGATGGATGATCATACTCACGTTCTTAAGCAGTGCATGCATGTGAGCAGTTGCCTTTCGCTGTTCTCATGGGTCCATCATTTTCCCTTTCCTGTGTCGGTCCGTGAGCCACGTCTCAAGGTCATCGCCGTTACCGTTGACCAGCTGTTGTAGTTCAGAATTCCTTGACCGAAGCCGTAGCTTCATTCCCTGCCTTTGGGCTCCCGATGCCACCTGGACCACTCGGCGATGGGGGAGGAACGTGCGTTGGGCCGCAGCTCAGCGAAGGCCTGAGTCCAGTGGGTGGCTATCGTTGTTTCACGGTGTCGCAGCCAGTGGAAGGAATAGTGGAGATTGTTCTCGATCGTGACTCCGCCATGAACTCGATGAGCAGTGCGTTTATCCGGGACATGCACCAGATATGCGATGCGTTGCAGTACCCGCAGGCGCTGGGGGGCAGAGCCCCGAGAGTCCTCGTGATCCGCGGAGAGGGGCGCGCCTTCTGTTCGGGCTACGACATGCGAGATCCGTCGCTCTCCTCGTCCGACCAACCCTTTCTGCAGCACGCCTTCTCGGCCGTGGTGAGGAAGCTGCGCGAGCTGCCTCAGCCGGTGATCGCCGGCATCAACGGCGCCGCCGTCGGCGCGGGCATGGGCCTCGCGCTCGCGGCCGACGTGCGTCTGGCCACTGACCGCTGCCGCTTCCTGCCGTCCATGCTCAAGCTCGGCCTCGGAGGCGGCGAGTGCGGCACCTCCTGGTTCCTCCCCAGAGCAGTGGGGCAGCAGCGTGCGGCGATGACGCTGCTGGCCGGACAAGAGATCGATGCGCCGACTGCGCTGGACTGGGGCCTAATCGCTCGTGTTGTGCCTGCCGACGAGCTGACGTCGGCGTGCCGGGAGCTTGCGTCTGCCATGCTCGCCGTTTCGCCAAAAGGTCTTCGCTTGACGAAGCAGTTGCTGAACGACACCATGCAGACACCACTCACGGCGCACCTTGCGCGCGAGGACCTTGTGCAGGCCTACACGGCTGCCGATCCCGAGAGTCGCGGCGTAGGCCAGAGTCATTTGAGACGCCACGCGAAATTGTGATATGCTCGGCGTCTTCGGCCTGCCGCGGATAGCCGCCGCACTGAGGCGTCTGCTCGGGGCGTCGGGGACCGCGAGCGTTCGACAGGTTACGCGCGCGCTTTCCTCCCTGTCTATCCCTTCCTCGTCGTCGTTGTCCGCCTCCTGTTTGTCCTCCTACTTTCTACCTCCTGTCTCCTTCTGTCCCTCCTCTCGTCTCCCTCGTTCCTGTATTCCTCCTCTTGGGGGCCTCTTGGGCGGTCTTGGGGTCATCTTGAAGGCCTCTTGGGCCGTCTAGTTCTCCCAGAAGACCGAACAGACGATAACGCAAAACCTAAAGAACATGCACTATTTTGGCTTGGCCGTTAAGGACTGTCGAGGCCTTCTTCGGAGCCCCGGTTGCGCGATGGCGATCCTACGGGAATCCTGGAGAACCTTAGGGTGGCAAGGAATTCGAGTCCTCTCCAGGTTTTTGTTTGTGTGGCGCGGCGGACCCCCTAGTAGGCAGCAACATGGAGACAGGACTGGAGCGACAATGGCAAAACACCGAAGTGCAACAGAAAGAAGACAAGACAGCAGTCCAGCAGGATCCTTCACAGCCTTCCGCCCCAAGCGGGGCCGACAGATTCCTTCACTGTATATTTTCTGCCCTCTGCCCTCTCTCTCCGACTCTCTATCTTGCCTCCCCCCCTCTCTCTCTTTTCCCTCTTTCTCTCTTTGTCTTTTTGTCCCTCTCTCTCTCTCTCTTGGCCTGTTCTCTCTCGCTCCCTCTTCCAGTCTCGACTCGAGGGATTCTGTCCCAGCGCGCAGCCACGACACGGAGCGCCCAGGAACACCGGCGCCGCCCCCTACCTTCAGTATCCGCGTGCGCGCCATGTCCTCGCCGCGCGCCCCGTGCACCACGGCAGCCCAAGCCACCAGGCAAGGGCCGTTTAAAGGTGACCTTAACATTTCGACAGGATACCAATCCCAGTCGGAAGGAAGCCTGCGTCGCCGCACTCCCGAGCTTTGGTGGCGTCGACCGAGCAATTGCTGCATACAACGAACTGGTTCACAAGCACCAAACTGATCTCGATACCATCTACCAGCAACACACCGCTCCGACCCGCGCAAGCACAGGGGCGAGCTAATTAGATTGTGGGGGAAAATGGAGTCAGACACACTCCTTCACGCACCAGAAGGCCGTATACCGTGACCCACCATGAGTACGGACCGCGGTCGACGTCGATGCCCACCAGTGCAAAGACAGCGCCCCGCTCTTTAGCCTGGGTGTACACAATTGGGACGCCCCGTTACCACCGCGCTCGACAAGGGGTGTGACGGGACGTCACGCACCCGTGGCATTTCTTTTCGCACGTTAGAGGAAGGCGACCAGGTACTACAAGGACAAGTTGTTTACCTTCGCAATAGTGTTTGTGTGGAAGTTTGGTATGTTTTGTTCCCAACCATCCTGTAGCGGCGGGTCTTCGTTTCGAAAGACAGCGCCCCGCGTTCCTCCTCCTTTCCTCCTCTTCCTCTTCATCCTCCCCCCCTCCCCGCCTCTGCACTCCGCATGCCCACTATGTCGGCAGACCCCTCGCACGCTTCGTGGTCCCGTAGGGAGCTCCACCGAAGTCTTTGGCAGCCCCCGCAAGCGGTTCCACTTTCATGTCGGTGCGCACCTCGCACGTTTCGAAGCCCCATAGGGATCTCCACCGAAGGCCCCAGTGGCAGCGTCCGCATGGCGTCCCCGCGTCCAAATGGGCGCACCCCTCAAACGTTTCGTGTCCCACAGGGAGTTCGGCCGAAGGCCCCACCAGTACCGTCCGCATAGCGTACCCGCACCCAGTTCGGCACCCCCTTCACACGTTTCGTGGCCCCATATGGACTTCCACCGAAGGCCCCCGTGGCAGCGCACGCATGGCGTACCCGCACGCACTTCGGCACACCCCTCTAACGTTTCGTGGCCCTTAGGGAGTTCCTCGGAAGGCTCCAGCGGCAGCGTCCGCATGGCGTACCCGCACCCACTTCGGCACACCCCTCACACGTTTCGTGGCCCCACAGGGAGCTCCGTCGGCGGCAACGTCCGCGCAGAGCCCGAGTGGGCACACCCTTCTAACGTTTCGTGACCCCATAGGGAGCTCCACCGAAGTCCCCAGCGGCAGCGTCCGCATGGCGTACCCGCACCCAAGTCGGCATTCCCCTCTCACGATTTATGCCCCCATAAGGAGCTCCACCTAAGGCCACAGCGGCAGCGTCCGCATGGCGTACCCGCGCCCAGTTCGGCAAACCCCCTTCACGTTTCGTAGCCGCATGGGGAGTTCCACCGAAGGCCCCAGCGCCCGAGTACCCTCGCCTGCACGCGATCGATATTCGCAGCTGCACATGCTTGGGTCGTTCGCCAGGATCAGTTTTCCTACCCCCTCCCCCCGGCGCACTTTTTGGGCCACCCCCGGGCGCGAATGGCCGAGGTTGAGCGTTTTCGATGCCACGCTAGATCTAGTCCAGCCAGCCAAACTTACCGCGAGACCAGCGGAGACCACGGCTCCACGGACGGAGGCGGCCCTCAGGCGGCCCACCTCCTCAGCATGGGGGTCACCAACTTGGGCGCTAACTGACCAAGCTTTACGAGCACTACGGAGCCACCCTCATCGCTCTGCACGAAGCCAGCCACCCTGCTGAAATAACATCCGTTTGCCAAGGCGCTTGGCGACCGGTATGGGGGCGCAGCCCCGCGGTTGATTACGTCCAGCGTGAAGAACATGGTGGCGGGGCTGACCCCAGGGTCCGATCAGCTGCGGCTAAGCGCGGCTGGGTGTGTGTCGCCGTCTCGCGCCTTCTCGCCGCTGCGCGATGGGCGGGAGCTTATTGCCGCATGCCATCTTCGCACGGCGCCAGGCGGTGTCGGATGGGCGGGCCCGGATGTAAGCGCCTGAGCGAAGGTATCTGCGCGGCGTGTGTCCACGCTAAGTCAGGCGCGGACAACGCCGCGCTCTTCCACCAGGTCCGGTGGGCTGCCGAGGTGTCGGAAACGTGCCGTACTTCATTTGCATGGACGCCCTTTCCGACATAAAGGATTCGGCCTTCCCCCCAGCTTGCCAGTCTCGGGTGGTCGACTGTCGCTTCAGGACTCTCTGGCGCAAGGTCTTGCACTCACGGCCAAGTCCTTGAAAGGGGGCGAAGAGCGACAGGGCCTGGGAGGGCCCGAGTTGACTGCGTGCTCACCAACGCCAAGGAGGCAGGCAGCTCGTTGCCAATCGTGTCCTACTGCGAGGCCTCCCTGTCAAACAGCACCCTGGGCAGTTCGTCTCTCTCAACCTGGACGTCGCCGAACAACCTCCGAGAAGACTCGAGGCGGTCTTTCCTTGCCCGCGTGCCCACTCACTCCGGGGCTCACTGGGTGACTTCATCAAGCAAGCTGACCATCCATGCATGGAAGCGGCGGGGTCCTTGACCTCGCCGGCCGAGTTGCGCGCGCGAGTGCCTGCCGAACTCCGCGCCGCGTGCCCGCTTCAGGGGCAAAACTGATTTGGCCACCGGGCAAGGTAAAACTTTAGTCTTCAAGGACATGCACTGCCCCTCGGGTCAGCCCAGAGCTCGGGGCCGCGAGCCCTGCGACAGTCGACTTGGAACAGCACTCCAGGGAACTCGGAGACATCTAGATGGGCCTGGCTGTCCACCGCCAGTATGCCAGTGGCCACGGTGCCGGCGATGCCACCCGCGGGGAAGCATCGCGCGCGCCTCGGTGGCAGCCGGCCGTCGCGCTACAAGGGTCTGGCCCGCCAGTCTCGCCGATTCCTCGCGCTTGGGGGGCCGCGGCGAACGCCTGACTGGGCGCCCAGGGCGGGCGGGGGGCCTGCCGCCCCAGTGCGTAGATTCCGCTGCTGCGCCCAGTGACCCCGCTGCCGACGCCGACAGTGAAGGCGACGATGCCCCGGCCTAGACGGAGCCAAATGCGATCTTCGCGGACGCATGCGCAATGATCAGGCTCGTGACTGACGCGCGGGGGCCCCGCCACGGCAGATGTCGCGTCGCAGGGGCCTGCGGTCGCGCGGCTGCGCCCGCGTGGGGGGACTTTGCGGCGGAGTGCCGCCAGGCAATCCCAGTGCCGCGCCGGCCGTGCCACTTACCCTGGCGGGCGATGACCCCGTCCTTTTCACCGGAGCGAGACCGGCGGCCAGATCAGGTGGGCTCGACGTGTGGACTGTCGAAGAAGTCATATCGCTTCTCGACTGTATCCCGCGCCTTGTCCTGGGCGCCCATGGCCATGCGACTGGCCGCCGTCGCCCCTGAGCTGGTCCTCATGTCCTTGGCCCTTGCTGGTGACAAGGAAGAGGCGGGCGTCCCGCGGGCCAGGGGCTCCTCTCGGTGATGTTCATTTGGGTGCGCGCTGGAAACCCCGGAGAGCTCGCTTCGCTCGCCCCGCCAGATTCGGGGCGGCCCCGCGCGCTGCCAGCAGAGATGCCAGCGCGACGTTCGCCCTGCAAGTCGAACGCGCGCGGCCCCGCCAGAAGCTGTTGTCGGGGGTAGCACTGGGCGCCCGAAAGAGGGGCGCCTGCTTCCCGCCCCTGTGGCGCGCCGACGGGCGCCTCCAAGGCTGCGCCTGTTCTCTCGACGACGTTGTGGAAGATGTCTCAGGCCGGGCCGGTGGCGGCGCCCGCAGTTCTCTTCTCCTCTTTCTTCTCTCACCTCTTTGTGCGTGGCCCTCGAGGCGCGCGCGCGCCTCTGGGGTGTCCTGCGGCCAAGTGCCCTGTGCAGGCGCCGTTCGGGAGGGGGTGGGTATGTGCTAAGTGGCTGTCTTGCTCGTTCATCCCTATCAGGTTACCGGCCGTTTTTGCTTTGCCCTGACCATCGTTGTTGGTTTGTACTCACACTGAGTAGTGCTTGTGCCGCGCCGCGCGAAGGGCGGCGCCATTGCCTCAGGTGATGTGACGAATCCTTGTGTCCCTTTTGAATTGTGCAGCGCCTGGCGAAGGACGGCGCAATAGCTTTAGGTAATGTGGCGGTCCGGTCTGCCCATTCCGGCCTTTGCAGCGCCGCCAAAGGAAGGCGCCGCCACTTCGGGTGATGTGGCGGTGCGTTTTGCCTCTATGTGCCGCGGCGCTACTTGCTGGATGGCGCTCTGCGTCGCATTGTGTGACGCGTCGCTATTCTCTAGGTGACCATCGTTGACTACCTCGGTTGGGAGCTGAATTGGCGACATTGCGTACGCTGGCAGGTCCACTTCCTGAGCTGACGGCAACGCTCGCAGCGTCTTCGTCGCATTGGCTGGGCACTGCGCCGCGCCGATTTTGCAGTTCTCCCAGCGTGGAAGAGACTTCTCGATCTGTTCCCCATTGTCAAGGTTTTTTTTTTTTTCGCATACTTATCTCACGTCGTCTTGCGTCGGTGTGTGTGTGTGTGTGTTGCCTCCCGCCTCCCCGCAGGTGCGCGTCGACGCGCTTCTCTTCTCGCTTTGTGTTGTCCTTTGCTATCTCCATCCGTCCAGCGCTTCTCTCCCGCCGTCCATGCGCCCTGTCTACTTTCTTCTCGCGCTTCTTTTGTGCGTGTTGTCACCGTTCGCGCAGTCGTTTTCGAGCGATTGTTGGGGGCTGTGTCATGCCGAACGGTCATAGCTTAACGCTTTGATGCATTTGAAGTGTGTGTCTGTGTGCCAGTGCGTGCGGGAAGAATCTCCGTGATCGTTTGCGGAATGCCAGCGCCCTGGCAGAGTTGTATGATGTGCGGGCCCAGACCTGCAGGCTGGCGATCCCGACTTCGGCTGGCGATTTCGCCTCCCTCGAAGCTCGACTGGCCGAGGTATTGACGGTGGCGGGCCTCGTGCAGGACTGGCATTTCGCCCCCCTAATCGTGAAGAGTAGTCCAAGCTGGCGGGGGCGCCCGCATTCCGGGCATTTGCTTTTTGTCATTTCTCCCAGGTCTCCCAAAAAGAGATTCGTGAACCAGAGATGCTGAAAAAGGCACGGGCTCGAATCCCGTTTGGGCCACGCGCAGGAAGCGCGCCGCTGGCGACTCCGAGACGTCGATGGCCAGGGCCTATAGGTACTGACAGTTGACCCATGACCACTTGATTTTTTCCTGGTTGTTTCAATCACATTCAGGTTACTCTTCCTCGCAGAGCTCGCAACGCCCGCAAGTTCAGGTTGAGTCCTCGCGGTGGACCCCGCAGCAGCTCCGTGCAGATCCCTATTCTTCTTCTCTTGCAACGTATGAGCACGGATGTCCCTATTCTGGGGGGTCGTGCCCCCTTTTCCCTCTTCCTCCTCCTTCTGGCCCCGCAGTGTCTGATGGTCGTGGGAATTCACCTTCCCGCGTCTCTCTGGAGTCGGTCCGTTCCCGTCCTCTCTTTCCTTGTCTTCTTATCGCGAATAAGGGGCCTTGCGGGGGGGTCGTAGCCCCGCAAACTGGCACCTTTCAGAGCAGAGCATTAAGAGACATGCTCGAGGTTGCCACAGCCCTGTCCGCGCCGATGAGCAGCCCATTCAGGGCGGGGCCGGCGCGCCCCTAATCGTTGGGGGCAGCCAATTTTGGGCGGGGGCCATTCTTTTCTTCTATTTCCTTTTTTCCTTGTGTTTCCCTTTCTCGTGTGGTCTCGATTCGGGGGGGGGGTCGGCGGCGCCGTCGGTGTTCCCGCTCCTCGGGGCGGCTGGGCCTCGAGAAATCCAGTGGTTGAGCTCGCGTCGGCCCGAGCATGCGCCCCTCGGGTCGAATGGGCAGTGCTCCGCCTCCCCACAGGTCACATCGACTTATTATTCCTCCTTCTTCCTTCCTCCGCCCCCTTCCTCTGTGCCCCCCCCCCCGCGAGTGTGCGTTGAGAGACGCGTGTCGACGTGCTCAAGCTCTCGCGCGCTCTCGCAATCCTGTTTTCCTTTTCGGTCGCTCCCGTCGGGTGCGCATCTTGCGCTGCGACGCACTGCGCAGTGTGCGAGCCTGTATCCATGCTATTTTGACGTCGTGTGCACATGTCAGATTTCCAATCTTCTTTCCTGCAGGTGCACATCTTGACGCTTCTCTACCGTCGCCTCTCCTAGGAAGCTGTCGCTGTGGGGTTTTCCCGGCCAGGTCTTTCTCATCATCTGTTTGCTTCCGCTTTCATGTGTCGTGAGGGGGGGGGGCCTCAGGCCTGGCCGGTGGTGGCACGCAGTTCCCCCTTGTCTTTCTTCTCTCATCTCTCTGTGCGTGACCCTGGGGGCGCGCGCGTCTCCGTGGAGGGCCCTGCGACCAAGTGCCCTGTGCAGGCGCCGTTCCACGGGTGGTGGGTGTATGCTGACTGGCTGTCTTGCTCGTTCATCCTTCTCGCAGACGTCGAGCTTCTCTCGTGCGTCTGGGCGGGCCAGCAGCGCAGGTATATCCTGCGGTCGCTCAGCGAATTTCGTCGATGATAGTTACTCCAGTGCTCTCGCGGCCGCCGAACTACAGACCCCCCTCGACCAGACTGCCCTGCTCGACAAACTGTCGGGCCAGACAATTCGTCCCGGCAAATCGTTGGGTGGGCTCTGGGTGGCGAGCTAAGCAGCTGGATCGCCGCTCTCCACCTCGACGGGCGCCGCTGCCGATGCTTGGGTGTAATAGGCTATCGAGCGCATCCCATGCGTCGGGCGTCTCCCCGAAGGCGCCCAACTGAGGGCTCGATCGGTCCGCTTCCTCGTCGCCGGCAAGTGCGCCGCGGGTGCGGGAATCCAAGCGCCCTGCGCAGAGTGCGGAATGTCTAGGAAAACGCGGCTTTTGCCATCGGACCCATCGGGCGGTAGCGGCCCCTGGCCGCGCGATCGAACTCGGCGCCGTCGCCCGAGACGAAGCGCTGCTTGGGGTGAGGGGGCGGTCGCGGGGAAGAGTTTGGCAAACCGCTGTCCGACTCGAGTGGCTATGGCCCGACTATGCCGCCATGTGCGACCATTGATGCGCGCGCCTCTCCAGGCACCGTCTGCCAGCTGGTTTCTTCGTGCGTGTGCTCCCGTGCTCCAGTTTGGCTAGCAGCTGGCTCCCTAGAACCGAGGGCAAAGTCGAATGTTCTGCTTGGCGAGTCGGTGTTCCGTGCAACTACCTCTGTGGGGCTGACCGCGAGTAGCGTCAAGGGCGGTATCTCGGCGGACTCAGCTCGTCTGTGTAGATGGTGTGACCAGAGAAGGAGAAGCCCAGGGGCACGCTGTCTAGGGATCTTCTTGACGGGCAAGCCAGAGGTCTGTCCTCGAGGTCATGGTGGCGGGATCTCCCATCGCGCGCCAGGCGCTGCGGCCTCCGGGAGGAAGGCCCCACCTTTCTCGACCTCCGGGCAGCTCTGGCAGATAACGAGCACCCGCAGACCATCCCGAGACCGCCCCAGTGTGAGGCGGACGAAGGTCCTTTCCAAGAGTGCACCGACGACCATGTTGCCCGATGGGTCTACGTCGGGACTGGCGAGATTTGCTGTAACCGAGCTCGCCCCCTCCTGGCCAGGGCGGGCTTTGGCGTGGCGGTCCTGGCCGCCGGTTGAACCGCTCGGCCCGTTTGCGCTGCCTGCCGCAGTCCGCGCAAAGGGCCGCGCAACGGGCCGAAATGGTCACGTGTTGCGCCGCGTCGCCACGGCGGAAAGACGGGTCCACGTCTTGGTTGACGACCAAGCTGTCATCGACGGGTTCCAAGAAGTCGTCGTGCTCGGGTGCTCACCGCCGCGACGCGTGGGGCTGCAATCGGACCTTTGACAGAAACTCCACCAAGTGCTCCTTGCGAGACCTGCCTGTTTCAGAGGGCAGAAGGTTGAAAGTCTCCTAGGGGTGCGCGGCGTCAGCGATGGCCGGGTCGCGTTTTTCGCCGATTCTTCCAACCGCCGCGCCGATGAATTCGCTTCCGCGGGGGCGCGGCTCCGCGGCGCCCCGCAAAACGTGGTTGGTGCCGCTAGATGGCGCCGCAAGTTCGCCGCTGTACTCCTCGGCATGGCCGTCGCCATGTGCGACCGGCAGCATCGCGAACCCCCCCTGCCCACTTGGAGAGCAGGGCTCTGCGAGTCTGGGCTCTCCAAGAGTGAACTATATTCGCGCGCCGCCAGGCAGGGGGGCTGGGGTGCACCTCCGATGGATGGGCCACCAGGCCTTGACCGTGCCGACGAGCTCGATGAGCCCTGGTCCCCACGCGCGGACGACTTCGAAGCTGATGGCCTCGACCCGCTACGGTTCGGGGCTTCCTTCAACGCGGGCGACCGCGACTCTCTTTAGCTGTGGCCCCCTCTGGGCCATGTCTACGCTGCCGAGGGCCGCCTCGACGAGACGGCAAACGCGCGGCCTCTCCACGCTCGGGCGCGGCAAGGCGCTATGGCATCTCATCATTCCCATCGTAACGCGCCCCTCCATTCGGCCCACCATCGATCCGACAGGGGCGGCCTCGGGTCCAGGAGTGGCGGCCGCCGCGCCAGCGGTGTCGCGCAACGCGCGGGCCGCAGGCAAGTCCTCAGGGCGCGCCCCACTGCGTCCAGCGGCCAGAAACAGGGAGACCGCTAGACAGGTCTCAGTGCCAGCATGCAAGCGCTCCACCAGCAAACCAATCGGGTGGTCGCATCCCTCCACCGAACAGTCGGCGCTGCTGATCGGCAGGTTCCGCCGTGCGCAAACGGCTTGGAACGGCTTGCAGCGGGCCTTTCAACCCTTCTGCGGCCAGGGGAGCGCCCATCCACGACAACTTCCAGGCTTTCCTCGACGTTCGACGGGCGGCGCACCAGTGCTAGCCCCCCTGTTTGTCGAACCTTCCGAATTGCTAGCGCCTGTTCTGTCGTCTGCTCTTTCTGGGCCGCTGCGGGGGATGCGCCAGTGCGGCGCCGCTCGTCCAGGGACGCCGAGGTGCGCATGCGAAAGCGTACTGAAAGCTGGTGCTTGTTTCTGCACGGGGGCGCAAACGGGCCATTGAGAGATCTGATCACCGCCTCCTCCTTTTTTTTTTTTTTTTTGTTTTTTTTTTGTTTATATATATATATATATATATATATATATATATATATAGCAAAACATGTCTATATACATATATAAAATAAAATAAGGGGCACCGTTCGTCCGCGCCAGGGGGAAGTTGCTTCACCACGTCAGTCCATTTTCGGCGCTTCCTGCTTTTCGAGGAAGGCCTGCCTGGCACGTGCGGCCCGGGGTCCTGGACGACCTGTCGTCCCAATTGTTGCGATTTTTTTTTCCCCCCCCTCTCTCTCTCTTCCCCTCTCTTCTCTTGACCCTCTCTCTCTCTCTCTCCCTGTTTCCCTGCCACCCTCCTTTGCTCTCGCTCCATCTCGTCAGGAATGGCGAGGAGAAGGGGGAAGTTTTACTTAGTAGCTCATGGCCCCAACGTGGCCCATGGCGGGACAGCACGCCAGCGGCGTCGGAGCTCACACCACGTCATATCGAGCTTCCCCAGGCAGGACGGGAGACGTTTTTTTCTTGACTGTCTCTCAATCTTACCGTTTCTCGGTCTCTCTGTCTCTGTCAATGTCTCTCCCTCCCCACCCTTTTTTGTGTGTCCCTCCTTTCTGCAGTGCTTGCATCTATCCCTCTCTGTCGATTCACATTCCGCTCCCCCCATCCCCCTCCCTTTTTGCAGGTTCCTATCCCCGTCTGTGTTGCCCTCTTATTCCTCCTTTTCCTTCCCGTTTCTGCACCATTGGCGCTGTGCTTCTGGTCACGGCGCGGAGGTGAAGGGCTTCCCTGCCACGAAGCACGAAGATGCCGACACGGTCAGCTACAAGGCTCCTTGCCCCTGGTGAGGGGCTGTTTGGCTTCCAAAGCTTGCCTGCGCTCAGCACGCCTCTCCTTCGACACTCTTGTTTTCTGCTGGCCGCTGGGCCATTGCATCGAGCCCGCCACCGTAGCAGAGCTCGCTTCGAGGAGCTCGGCGGGAGGGCATCCCAGTGAAGTCCAGCACATCGGATCCGGATGACCCGGCAATGGGCCTCAGCAGGTGCTTATTTCTGACGGTGCTGCGGATTTGGGTACTCGCAGCTTCTGTATCGCCACAGGCGCTCCGCTCTCTCCCCATCCTCCTCTCGCCTCCAACTGCTGCTCGTGATGCCGCGTGGCTGCTGCTTCCGCTACTCGTTTGGTGCCCTGCAGGAAACCCCGCAACTACGGCTTCAGTCGGCGCGTCCGTATGTGGCCGCCGCTTGCGTTTCAGCCCAATGCTTTAAATTTTTCATCCCCCGTAGGGGGCCCAACTGCGGCTCCAGTGGGCGGGCCCGAATGTGGTCCGCACCAAAATGTGACTCACCCGTTGCTCGCTTCATTATCCAGGCCACCCGTTACTTCTCACTTGGATGGTTCGTATTTGGTTCGCGCATCACCCTTCGTGCCCCACAGAGAGCTCCAAGCACGGCTCCACTGGGCGTGTTCGCATATGGTCCGCGCCCCCGATATGGCCCACCCGTCAAGCGCCTCGTGCCCCACGGGTATCTCCGACTACTGCACCTTTGGATGGGACCGCATGTGGCCCGCGCATCCACTCTGGCCCGCCTTCACATGTGCATTTCTGGAGGAGTCCTTAGTCTGGCCTCAGTGGGCGGGTTCCCGTGCGGCCCACGCCCTCGTTTGGCGTGCCCCACATGTGCTTCGTGCCGCGGGTGGAGCCCCGACGACGGCCCCAACGAGCGGCCTCGTAGATGGTCCGCGCTTCCGCCGCCCTTCTGCGCTCAGTGCTAGTTGCAGCTCCAGTGGGCGTACCCGCCGCCTTATCATTGCAAGAGTTGGATTGCGAAGGCCTTACGGCCGGTGCCGCCGACCCTGAGAACGACGAAGATGAAAACGAGGGGGGGGGGCACTGGGAGGAGAACGAGTGGGAGGTGGAGGAAGGGTGGAGGAGGTGGATGAGGGAGGAGGAGGGGGGAGAAGGATGTGGAGGAGAAGCAAGAGGAGGAAAAGGAAGCAGAGGAGAGGAGGAGGAGGGGGAGCAGAGGGGGGGGGAGGAGGAAGAGAAGGAAAAGGAGGAGGCCAGAAGCTTTCTTGGGACAGCCTGGGGCTCTCTTGAGGCCGTCTCGGGCCGTCCAGGGCTCCTCTTGCGCCGTCTCGAGGCACTCTTGGAGGCTTCCTGGGCAATTTGGGGCTCTCATGGTGTGTCTTTGGGCAGTTTGGGGGCTCCTTGGGAGCCTTTTGGGGCCTCTGGGGGCTTCTTCGGGGCCTCTTGGGGGCCTCTTGGGGCTGAGAGCTCGAAGTGTCCGTTCGGGTCCCCTGTCTGGGCACTCTCCTGGAGCCGTCTTGGTGTCATCTTGGGCCGTCTTGGAGGCGTCTTGGGCCGTCTTGGGGCCCTCGTCGGCCGTTAGGGGACCTTCGGGGGGGCCTCTTGGCCCGTCTTGGGGCGATCTTGGGGGCTTCTTGGGCCGTCTTGGCGCGTCGGGAAGCGGAAGAGGCAAGAACGCCAAAATCTTTCAAAAACAAATGGGAAATCCATAAATTTTGCCTCTTGGGGCTCTCGTGGGAAAGCTCCTCGAGGCCTCTTGGGGCGCTTTGCAGGCCTCTTGGGCCGTCTGGAGGCCGTCAAGGCGTCTTGGACAGATGGTTCGGCGATTCAGGGTTCTCTTGGACTGTCTTTGGGGCCTCTTGGGGCACTCTTGGCCCGTCTTGGGGCTTTTTTGGGCTTTGGGACTCCCAGGGGGGGGCGTCGTATCTGACCCCCTCCCCGGACCCCCCCCGGCCCCCCCCCCCGGCGGGGGAGGGATCGAATGGAAGGGGCTTTTCGACTCAATTACGACGTTGCTCAACTTTGCTTTGGCTGGCGCGCTGAGGAGGTCCCTGGGAAAGGGGGGAGCTTCGACGAGCCCAGGGAAAAAGGGGAGGCAGGGAAAGGGGACGACAGAGACGACGACCAACGAATGACGGAGATGACGACTTGAACGGACAAGCCCCTCACACACGCCGACAGGGTCGGCGGATTTCCAGGAAGCTGTCTGTCCCACGACCAGGTTTTGCCGGAGTGGTTTTGATTTGTTTTGAAAGAGGGATTGGTTATGTTTCCACAGCGGGTTTCCAGAACAAGCAATTCTAAACCTTGTGGCTTGCTTCTGCCTTGTCTGTTCGATTGTCTTTCCCTCGCCTTTAACTTGTTCTCCTGCTAGCCTTCTGCTTGATTGAGCTTATCGTTGCGTACTGACTTGCTCTAGCTTTGCCCTCACTCGGCTAACTGTCGTGTTTTGTCTTTTACTTGTTTGGTTTTGGTGCTTGTCATGTCTTATTATCAGACTTCCGCCTGCGTTTGCCCCGAAGATGGCATGGTTATCTGTCCTTTGATCAGTTTCAGCATCCCTGTATGTGAGCATGCCCTTGACCGGTTTTAGGTTGCTTGTCCTATGGCCGTACATCAGCGCTTACTTGCGATGATCTTTTTTCTTCGGCGTATATTTACCTTGCCTCTAGCTTGCCTTGACCTTGTCTTTCGCTTGCTTCACGCTTTATTCGAGTCTGCCTTTCGAACTCCTAGATTGCTTCCATGCATTTTTGTATCATGCCTCCAGCTCACCTTGCCGGTTACATTACGGTAGTCTTCGGTTCATCGCGTCATCACCTTCCATTTGTTCTAGTTTGCCCGCTCTTCGCTCGCCTTCAGCTTGCTTTAGCTTTGCCCCTGCTCGCCGTCTACAGCTTGTATCGCTGCTATGTTGTCTCTGCGTAATGCTCGCACTTGCGTGCTACACGCGCACATATAGACGAAACACATAGATACGTGGGCATACATTTACATACGTAATCATGTATAGCGATGTACATGTAGCTTCCTACCACACCCATCATCAAACATTACATACCTCTCCTTGCGATCGCGCCGCGTGTATTTCGTTAGAGGCACGGGCGGGCAACAAAAGCACACGCGGGCACGAAAGCCGTCGGGATCGACCCGCGCAGGCGCCAATCTCGGAGGAGGTTGAGAACGAAGGTGAGAAGGATGAGGACGCGGTGTGCCGCGGTGGTCCGACAACGGGCGCCTACTCCCTTCGACGCGTGGCCTGCAGACGGCCTGCTGCGGTTGAGGGCCCGAGAGACCCGGAGGTCGCCGCCATCGTTCTGCCAGCTGCCGCTGCGGCTGCTGCGGCCGCTGCCGCCACTGCCGCCGCTTCCACCGTCGCCGAGGTCGTCGTCGTGGCGGTGGTGGTCGTCGTCGATGTGGGAAGTCGGGCGACACTGCTGCGCGGGTGTTTTCGATGCAGAGGCGCGGGTGGTGGTGGCTCTCTCACTGCGAGATGCGGACGTCGCACAGCTTCGTCACCCTGTGCCTCTTACGGCGTAGCCTGGCCGCAGTGGGCCGTCCGTGCCTTCTGTGCTCCGTCCGCCTCCCTCCCAGTTCTCGCAGGTGGCCAGTTCCGCTGCGCGGCGGGGCGTCTGCTCGTGGACAGCCCTGCCAGCCCGCAAGACTCGGAGGACGACGACAACGAGGACACGAGCAGAGAGGGGGGAACGAAGGACGAGGCGACACGGGAGAGGAAAGAATCGCAGGGCCCCTGCTCTCCCCTGACATCCTCCGATCTGTGTTTTTTTCAATCCGCGGCCCCAGAGTTCCCGACCCCTTCACCGGGGCTGGTTTCGCGCCCCGGATCCGTTGCGGATGGTCCCGGCGCCCGATCGCGGCCCCTGGAGGCCGCGAGGAACTTTGCCCGGACGGAAACGATCAGATCGTCGGAGATCCGGGCCTCGGACAAAAATAGCGACTACTCGTGCTACATTCATCTGTCAACGCCTCCCCCTCCCGCCAATGTTCAAAGTTGGCGGTGGGTCTGATGATTTGCACCTCGACTGCAGTCTCCCCCGCGCGTGCCAACTTTGAGTTCGGGGGGAGGGGGAGTGTTCAGTAATTGTCAATTGTTCAGCTCTGCGCCCAGCGGCAGTGCCGCCATTCTCTCACGCGTGCTCGCGCGCTTGCGCGCGCGCCCTGCTTTCGTCCTGCCTGGCCTGGCCCAGGCGCGCCACGGCCCCTTCCAGGGGGGCACAGCCTGCCAGGGCTGTCCGCCTGGCCCGGCGGCCCGCCCGGCGGCCTGCCTTGGCTCGGGCGTGGCCTCCTACAGGCGGATTCTGGAAGAAAGCGAAAGCCAGCATTCGTCAAAAGAGCACGGAACATCGTCACCAGACTATTGTCTCTCACCGTTCTTGCGTATTCCTCCTGCAGAGGGACACGCCCGACTGCCTCGCCGCCGCCCTGGCCTCGACCCGCCCGCGCGCGCGCGCGTGGGGGGGGCGGAGGCGGAGGCGGAGGCGGAGGAGAGGCGGAGGCGGAGTCGGAGGCGGCGGCGGGCGGGCGGCGGCGGCGGCGGCGGCGGCGGCGGCGGCGGCGGCGGGCGGCGGCGGCGCGGCGCGGCGCGGCGGCGGCGGAGGAGGAGGAGAGGAGGAGGAGATGAGGAGGAGGAGGAGGAGAGGAGGAAGGGAGGGATTAGGAGGACCTCTCCATCCCTCCCTTCCCCCCCGTCCAGGGCGGGCCTTGTGCTCGCCGGCCGGCCCAGGCCCTCGATCGCCGCCCCTGGACCGAGGGCCTGCGGGTGCTGCTCGAGATGGGCGCTGTGAACGTCAGCGCCTGGGGCGAGCGGCGGCGCCGGGGGGCCGCGCCCGCGCTTTTGCGCACCTCCTCGCCCTCTGCCCTCCCTCGCTCCGCCGCTCGGGCTCCCGCCGTCCCTCGCCTCCTCCCCTCCTCCTCCTCCTCCTCCTCCGCCTCCTCCTCCCTCCTCCCTCCTCCTCTTCCTCCTCCTCCTCCTCCTCCCCTCCTCCTCCTCCTCCCCTCCTCCTCCTCCTCCTCCTCCTCCTCCTCCGCCTCCTCCTCCTCCTCCTCCTCCTCCTCCGCCTCCTCCTCCTCCTCCTCCTCCCCCCTCCTCCCTCCTCCTCCTCCTCGCTCTCCCCCCTCCGCCGCCGCCTCCCCCCTTGCCCCCCCCCCCTCCCTGCTGCTGCTGCTGCCCCCCTCAGCCCCTGCTCCCCCCGTCCTGCCCCCCCCCCCTCCCCCCCCTCCCGCCTCCCCCCTCTTCCCCCCCCTTCCTTCGCCTCCCCTCGGCCAGATCGCGTGCGAGTGTTAGGGAGGATGTGTCCGTAGCCCCTGTGGCTCGAGCCTCTGGCTCAAGCCGCGAGGGGTACCCCCCACCTCGAGGAGGCGTCCGACGCACCGCCTTGGCCGCGCGCCGGCCCCCCCCGCGCACGCCCCGGCGGCGCCCCTCACCTCGCGCCGCCCTCGCCTGCCATTCGGCGCGACCCATCGCCTTCGAATGGCTGACGACACCTCGTTGGTCAGGACCCCTGTTGCCTCTCCCCCAGCAGCACACGAGGGTAGCGATTGGGAGCTGGTGGGGCAGCAATTACCTGAACCCGAGGATGCGGCCGCGCACAGGAGCGAAACGGGACATGAGGCTGGACAGGAAGTCCTGAGGTACGCAATTTTGGGAGCTGGTGGGCCTACACCCATCTCCGCCGGGGAGTCGAGTGAACTGCAGAGCGTGCAGGCTAGCAACGGGGCTGCACTGGCTGCGTTCGCATGCGCCCACCGCACCCATATCGGCACACCCCTCGCACGTTTCGTGGCCCCACAGGGAGCTCCACCGAAGGCCCCAGTGGCTGCGTTCGCGTGCGCCCACCACGCCCATGTCGGCACACCCCTCGCACGTTTCGTGGCCCCACAGGGAGCTCCACCGAAGGCCACAGTGGCTGCGTTCGCATGCGCCCGCCGAGCCCATTTCGGCCCCCCCCCCGCACGTATCGTGGCCCCACAGGGAGCTCCACCGAAGGCCCCAGTGGCTGCGTTCGCATGCGCCCACCGCGCCCATTTCGGTACACTCATCGCACGTTTCGTGGCCCCGCAGGGAGCTCCACCGAAGGCCCCAGTGGCTGCGTTCGCATGCGCCCGCCGCGCCCATTTCGGCACACCCCTCACGCGTTTCGTGGCCCCGCAGGGAGCCCCGCCGAAGGCGCCAGTTTCTGCGTTCACATGCGCCCACCGCGCCCTTTTCGGCGCGCCCCTCGCACGTTTCGTAGCCCCACAGGGAGCCCCGCCGAAGGCCCCAGTGGCTGCGTTCGCATGTGCCCGCTGCACCGTTTTCGGCGCACCCCTCGCGCGTTTCGTGGCCCCGCAGGGAGCTCCACCGAAGGCCCCAGTGGCTGCGTTCGCATGCGCCCACCGCGCCCACTTCGGCGCACCCCTGGCACGTTTCGCGGCCCCGCAGGGAGCTCCACCGAAGGCCCCAGTGGCTGCGTTCGCATGCGCCCACCGCGCGCAATTGTGCGCACCCCTCACACGTTTCGTGACCCCATAGGGAGCTCCGCCGAAGGCCGCAATGGCTGCGTTCGCATGCGCCCGCCGCACCCATTTCGGCGCACCTCTCACACGTTTCGTGGCCCCGCAGGGAGCTCCACCGAAGGCCCCAGTGGCTGCGTTCGGATGCGCCCACCGCGCCCATTTCGGTACACTCTTCACACGTTTCGTGGCCTCACAGGGAGCTCCACCGAAGGCCCCAGTGGCTGCGTTCGCGTGCGCCCACCGCACGCAATTTTGCACACCCCCTCACACGTTTCGTGGCCCACAGGGAGCTCCACCGAAGGCCCCAGTGGTTGCGCTCGCGTGTGCCCACCGCACCCTTTTCGGCGCACGCCTCGCACGTTTCGTGGCCCCGCAGGGAACCCCAGGTCCCTGTGGCTGCGTTCGCTTGCGCCCACCGCACCTTTTTCGGCGCACCCCTCACACGTTTCGTGGCCCCACAGGGAGCTCCACCGAAGGCCCCAGTGGCTGCGTTCGCATGCGCCCACCGCGCCCATTTCGGCGCACCCCTCACACGTTTCGTGACCCCGCAGGGAGTTCCACCGAAGGCCCCAGTGGCTGCGTTCCAATACGCCCACAACACCAATGTCGACACACCCCTCGTACGTTTCGTGGCCCCACAAGGAGCTCCACCGAACGCCCCGGCGCAGCCTTCACACGTTTCGTGTCCCCATACGGAACTCCACCGAAGAAGATATCCACACTCGCGGTACGCACAGCTGGCGGATGGTTGAATCCTTCGCCGTTGTAATTTTAGGAATCGCTCTCCCGGCGCTCTGGAGTGGCGCATTCGGTGGAGACTTGCTTGCAAATTTTTGATGAATAGCGCCCTTGCGTGGGAATTTCTTGCAATTTGCTCAGGCGCCGCGCTACCGACACCCAGGCGCCCAGGAGTCGCGCCCGTTGTGGCCCCATGTGCGTGCCCTTCGTGGCCCCGCTGTCGCCGTTGGCCCAATTGCTACCCTCAGTGGCCCCATCGTTGCCTTCTGTGGCCCCGCATTATCTGCCCTTCGTGGCCCCCGCTCGTTCGCGCTCTTCGTGGCCCCGTGCGCATTCCCTTCGTGTCCCCGCTGTCGCCCTTCGTGGCCTACTTCGTGTCCTTCGTGGCCCTGCTCGTCGTTTTTCCCTCGCTCTCGCTTTCGCTCGTCGTCGCCGTCGTCGTCGTCGTCGTCGTCGTCGTCGTCGTCGTCGACGTTGTCGTCGTCGTCGTCGTCGTCGTCGTCGTCGTCGTCGTCGTCGTCGTCGTCGTCGTCGTCGTCGTCGTCGTCGTCGTGGTCGGTCCCCCGTCCGTCCCTCCTGGGGTCGGGTCGACGGTCCGCGGCCGCCGTGCCGATCAGAGCTGTCGCTGGCCAGGCCGACGGTCCGCGGCCGCCCCGCCGCTTGCCGGGGCCCGGCCTGCAGGGAAAAAA
>CAUYUJ010017390.1:72670-120170 GCA_963575745.1 Prorocentrum cordatum | reverse complement strand
GTCGGTTAGCCGGTAAGCGTCGATTGCCAAAAGCCAGCAAGATGGCATAGGAGGCTCCCATGAGTTGCCACAGCAGCCTCGGGCTTCGAGTAGTTCGGGCGGGGCTAGGACATGGATCAACTCGTTCCAGAGCGTTCTGGAACGTTCTGATAAGGCCGCGGCGCCCGATACATGCTCAGAACCGCCAGATCTCAGAGATCCCCGATTTGTTCCCTGTCTGATTCTGTCCCTGTCCTGGCTTCGTCTCAGTAGTTTCTCCCGCGGATGAGGCAAGTCTCGTTGTAGAAGCCTCCGCCTTCTCGTCCTCACCCTCGCCCCTCGCAACCCCCTCTCATTCTCCCTCCTCCCCTTCCAAGCAAAGCCGAGCGGCCGTCAGTCGAGTGTGCTCCACTTGATGGTAGATGAGCCCTCCGGATCGCTGAGTGCGCGGCTCAGCGGTCGCCCGATCCAGGGGGAGTGGTGAGCGGAGGGATGGAGGGAGGATGGATGGATTTAGGACGGGAAAACACAGGCACAATGCATCGTCAACTCCCAGGAATATGGGAAACTACGGGAAGTGGGGGGGAGCTGACAGCCCAGAAAATGTGCGAAAATATGGGGAGTCCTGGGATTTGTGTCTTTTTATGTGTCCCTGGGCCCCTTTATGGATGGAGGGAGGATGGGAGGCAGAAGACAATAGGAAGGGGGGGGAGGGGAGGCAAGGCGGCTTAAGAGTGGGAATGGATTGGGCCAGGGAAGCCGAAAGTGGAGAGAGTGGTGGATGGAGGGAGGGAGGCGAAACATGGCGATGATGATGGTGGTGTTGGTGATGATGACGATTATGCGTTGACTTTAGGCTCGGGGAGGCTCGGGTCAGGGAACCATAATCATGACAGAAGGGGACGCCCGCGCGCGCTCGCAGGGACTGCGCGCATCAGAGCGCGCAATTGGATCGTGCGAGCAAAGCGCGTTGGCGACAGCGGTTGCTGTTGGTTTGTTTCTTGTTTGTGTGCTGCTTGATGGCCGGGCAGCGCGGAGAGCTCTTCATCGAAGAGCTCTTAGATTGGAGGGTCGATTCCTCCGAGCGCGAGTCCCTTTCTGCGCTCGTGCAGAGAGAGGGACTGGAGTCGGCTGGCGATTTAGCGCATTTGTTTTGCTCGACGGACGAGGCGGAGCAGTGTGGAGTGCCCACGGCCTGGGCCGTGGCTCGGGACGTGGCGCGGGTGACGCCGTGGCTGGTGCCCGCGCATGGCATTTGCGCGGAGGGGCGATTTGGCGGCGCGGCGGCGGCCGCCGCGCCCGCCGTGAGCGCGGGGGCCGCGGCGGGGAAAGGGCGTGGGCCTACCGCCGCGCGCCGCGGTCGGCCGAGACGCTGTGCCGCAGTGGCGACGGAGGCGGCAGAGCGTGAGGGGCGCGTTCAGCTGGCGGTCAGCGCAGTTCGAGTGTCGCTTGAATGGCGCCCGGAAAGCGGCCTCGGGCAGGGGTTGCAGGAGGCGCAGGCCGAGATGCTCGCCGACGTCTCGTCCGCGGCGGTGTTTAGGCTGAGTAACTTCGAATCCGGGACGCTGCGCACGGCCTTGCGCGTGTGGGGGCAGTGGGCCGAGTGGGCGGGCCGGCAAGGGCAGCCGGCGACGAGTCTGACGCGGCCACCCATGGCAGTCGCCGAGTTCGTGCATAAGCTCTCGATCGCACGGACGTCCGGCGTCAGGATCTGGAACGCCTTGAAGTGGATGTGCGTACATTTGAAAGCGCCTTTCTGCCTGGACGATGCGTTTCGCCCTGTGCCACGTGATCCAGGCAGTGGAACCGTAGCACCGCCGGCCCAGGCCACTGTCGTCGAACCCGAGATGATTTACCATGTGATCGATTTCCTGGATGGCGCGAGAACGCCTGGGCAAGTCATGCTCGCGGCTGGGATGCTGGCGGTGGTATTCGCGTGGGTGAGGTACACGCACCTGCTGCGCTCTAGGCCTTTAGAGAAGTCTGTTTATTTTTGCTGGTTCCGCGCATCGAGGGGGAAGCAGGGAAAGCGACAGGGGCGACCTTCGTTCGATTGGTGCTTGCCGAGGCGGCTAGGTGGCGCGCGGTCCGCCGCTGACGCCTTGTGGGATGGTTGGCACAAGTTGGCGGCGCGGGAAGATCGAGCAGGAAGGGCTGTGCCGACGGGGCTCGTCTTCGATCCAGTTTCCGGCGCGCCGGTGAAGTTGGGTGCCTTTAACCGATCGCTGAAGGAAGTATTCCGAGGCTCGCTAGCGGACGATTCCCAGTTGGATCTTGTGACTTCGTACAGTTTGCGCCGGGCTGGGCCTACATGGGCGAGCGCGATACAATTGGACTGGGAAGCCCGAGTCATCTCGGGCGGTTGGACGGAGGGGGGAGACAACTCCCGTCGGAACCAGATGCCGATCGTGTATAATGCGCGTCGGCGGCAAGCCGAGATGTGCACGCGCCTGCACATGGCCGGAGTGTTGTCGTGCCTGCGGACCGATCTGGAGGCCCCAGTGCAGTGGGAGCAAGTGCGATGCTGGGCGAGTTCTGCGCCAGGAAAAGTAATGTTGGCCGACCTAGAGAAAGAGGCGCAGCAGCGGGTGGCGGTGTCGACCGTTCGTGAGAAGGCCGCGTTCTTGCCCCCGTCGGTCGTCGAGGAGTTGAGGCGGCAGAAGTTTCTCCGGATAATCGTGGCCCCGCGTGGACAGCGGGTGGGGCGCGGTAAAGCGCCGGGCGCGCCTCCACCCAATTGTCGGGGTCCTGCCGACGGGGGCGCCGCGGGTAAGAGCGGTGAGGGGGGGGCGGGCGCCGAAGCGCCGGGCGCGCGTGCGCGCGCTGCGCAAACCCTCGCGTCGGGGGCACCGCGTGCAAAGCGGGGGGGGCGCGGTAAAGCGCCGGGCGGTTTGCGTGGGAACGCGTTGCCTGCGCCTGCGAGTCCACGCAGAGCGCCGAAAGTTGCCGGCAAAAACAAGCGACCAGCAGAGGCGGGAGCGCGCGCCAGTCCGGCGTCGGTTGCCATTGCGGGCCGCGCAGGGCGAACCGCGGGTCGATCGCGCGGCCCAGCGGTATTGTGCCCGGGCGTGGGCGGCATTGGAGGCTGTCTCCATCCCCAGGTCCAGGGGAGATGAAGTGTCGGTGCGGCCGGGAGACGCAACCCGTGCAGGCCCGGCCGCGTTCCAAGCGCGGGGAGTTGACTGCGCCGGTCGCGCGGTGACCGTGCTTCCAGGTGACGAGGCAGCGCAGGGCGCGGAGTTGGGTGAATGTGACGTAAAGGGCTCAGATGGCGCGCCAGCGCACTGCGCGCCGCCAGTCAGGCAGGTTGCGGAGGGATCATCCGCGCGCGCGTCGCGAGCCGTGGGCCCGTCGCCCGAGCCGCGGGGCGCGATCGGGTACGTGCAGTCTGAGCCTGGGAGGGCTACCCGGGTAAGGGAGGTTATGGGGCCTCGATATCACGTCGCGATGCCCGTAATTCGTCGCCTCAAAAAGTCCAGAGCCTGGACGGACAGTGAGTTCGGGCCAGTGACGAACCTATGTCAGAATGGATTGAGTGATCTGCAGTGGTTCCCGGCGCTCCCGGAGGGAGCCCTGGTGTGCGCGGCGTGTGAAAAGTTGCGCGGCCGGGCAGCCCCGGCGTGAGGTGGTGACGTCATCGCGGCGGAGACGCGCGGAGTTGCGCGTGGGCCTGCCAGCGAATGCCAACTTAACGGATGCGTATGCGCGCCCCGAGGTGGGCTCGAACGCGGTCCAGAGAGTAGGTTTAGCGGAGCGACACGTGTGGTTCTCGGTATGTCTTTGTCAGTTGACGGCATTGCGCTGCCGGGGCGCGTCGGCGCTCGCGACGCCGCTGCACAATTCAGAGAGCTGGCCGCGAAGTATCAGTTTGATGAGCGCATCGCCACCCACCTGGTCGAAACCGTGGGTCTAGAGACGTTGGTCGATTTCGCGCATGCCGTCACGAGCGAGAACGAGTGGGCGCCGATCCTCGAGCGCGTGCCGGATCTCGAGAGGAGGCTGGGACAGCTGTCCCGCGTGCGCCAGTCGCGGCCTTCGCCTGCGCGGGGGGGGGTCCTGCCTGGCCCGCGCCGCAGTTTGAGCGCGTAGTGCGGCAGGCGTGGAAAGCCGTGTGCGATGCCGCCCGGGAGTCCGAGACCCGGAAGAGGCGCGGTTTGGACGAGAGCGACGATGTCCCATTGCCGTCGCCGCAGCTCGCTGAATTGAGCGAGCAGTTCTTCGCTCGGTATAAGATGGCGTACCCAGCGGAGTGTGAGCCGTCCGAAGCGCTGGTCAGTAAGATCAGCAGGGAGCTGGGCAGGCGCGTCCCATTGCACGCGGAGGGGGTGACCGCGTCGCGCGCGCGGCCCCCCATGGTCGGCAGGCGCCAGGTGACGATGATGAGTGTATGGAAGGTCCGCACGTTGCTGAATGCCGCGAGGGCTGCCAGGAAGCGGCAGCGCATTGGGGATGTCGAATTCGTGTGCGATGAGAAGGAAGATCCGGATCCCGCGAAGGACTTGAAAACCTATATCGCGTTGCACCAGGTTCTCATGGTGGCATGCGCGCGCGCTGGGGTGAAGCCGATTGACCCGGCGCCCGGGACGCCAGAGAAGGCGTCTTCGGATGCGACGGATTTCGTGCAGATTCCGTTGGATGTCGCGATGGCCTACCATTTCCGTTTGGTCAAGTACGCCAGTGCGATGCCGTTCTCGATTGCGCTGCCTAACGTCGTGCGTCGGGACGAGGAGGAGCGCGCTTGGTGGACGGACAGGGTCCGCACCAGCGAGCTGAGCGTCGGGAAGATAATCCGCGAGGGCTTGCAGACTCGCGAGGTCATGTGGAGCCCGCCCTCACCGCCAGCTCCCGGGCCGCAGCGGCCGCCGACGAGCGTCGGGCGGAGCCAGCGGACAGGTGGCAAGGGCGCGCAGTTGGGCGATCGGTTGAAAGACGGAACCCAGGTGTGTCGCAAGTTCAACGCCGGGGAGTGCTCCGAGCCGTGCCCTCGCGGGTATAAGCACGTCTGTTCCGTCGTGATCAACAAGACGGGGCGCTTGTGTGGCATGTCGAACCACTGCGCCCTCAAGTGCACCAGGAGCCCGGGTCTCAGTTTTTGGTTTCCCTGTTAGCTTAAAGGGGGCGGCCCGGGTCCGGGGGCGCCCTGGGTCCGGGAAAGGCGACGGTTAGCGCCGAATGTTCGGAACACCCGGCGTTGTAGTTTGCGACGCGAGGAACGCGAGCGGGGGCGCGGCCGACGGCGGCAAGCGCGGCCGCAAGGGCGATTGAAACGCACCCGCTGCCGCGCCGCCCGCCGCGGCAGAAGGGGCAGTCACCAGTGGGGTCGCGTGCCCCAGCGTCGTGGGCGTGCGATGGAGCCAGGCGGACATCGCTGTGAAAATTCGGAAGTCCTTTCCGGAAGAGTGGCTGGTGGGCGTTCCCATCCCGTTCTTGCAAGACTTGTTGAATACTTCGCCATTCGTTGATTTCGCCATCTGGGCGGAGCTGCAGGACGAAGGACTACCTCTGGGATGTTCTCTGGGCAGAAATTCCAAGGGGCGCGCGAGCGCCGTGTTGGGTCGCCAGGCAGGCGTGCTCGACCACAGGCTAGCGCTGGCGCCGGTTATCGAACTCGGCGTGGGGGAGCGGGCACACCTCGCTCAATGCATCGAATTCGCGAGCGCGGGGCGATTGCCATTCGACGATGAGTACATGGCACCCGTTGATTTGAAGTATGCTGCCTTTGCCACGGTTGCGTTCGCGTGGGCCGGTGGTAATCGGCTGAGGCAGTGGCGCGAGTCTTGCGCCGGGGCGTTGAAGGAGCTTAGTCAAAGGCTGGCGCCGGTGTCCCGCGCCCTTCGGCTCTGGCAAAGCCCCTCAGTACATGCCGTGGCGCAGAACACCCACATCGCGCTGATTTGTGTTCTGACTTGGGTGATGGGTTGGCCGGATTGGCAGCTGGCCCAGAGATTTGTGACCGGCTTCAATATCGTGGGGCGATTGGAGGAGACGGGTGTCTGGGAGCGGTGCGAAAGTTCGGAACCTGTTTCTGAAGACCGCTTGTTGGCGGAGTCCACCGCGCTTTTACGTTCCAGGGACAAGCGACGGGTTGATCCTGAGGCTGAGTTTCTTTGGGAATCATGCTTGAAGGAATGCGAGAAGGGCTGGGCTGCTCCTCCGGCGTCGCTGGCCGCGATGGACCGCGAGTACGGCGCCGGGCGCTGGGCGGCCGTGCCGTCGTTCGTGCACGTGCAGCAGAACGGCAAGCGTCGGCGGATAGACGATGCTAAAGCCGGTGGGCAGAACGGCGCGACGGTGTACCCTGAGAAGTGGCACTTGCCATCAGCGTTCACGCCTGCATTGTATGGCAAAGTCTTGAGGCAGCGGTCGGGAGGTACGCCAAACACCGGAGGTGGCCTTTTCCCCCTCCCCGCCGGCCGGTGTGTCGCGGGTTTCCCGCGGGCCGTTCCCCCGGGTCCGTTCGTGTGGGCCTAGTGGGCCCCTCCGGTGTCCAAGGGGCGTGGTCCGGCCCGGTGTTTGGCGTGCGCCCTCAGGCAGGAAGCTGCGGCGGGAGGCTTTGCCGATGAGGGCTTAACCCTTGAGACTGGAGGCGAGGACCTGCCGGACGCATACAGGTCCGTGCCGGTCAATCCCGCGCAGCTGCGATATAACGTCATTGCGGCGCGGGAACCGCGCAGCGGGGAGTGGCGATACTTGACTGCATTCGCCATGCTGTTCGGCTTGTCGTCGAGTGTTATGAATTTCATGCGGTGGTCTGCCTTTCTGGAAGCCGCTGCCAGGCGCGTGGCGGCATTGTTGCACACAATGTATGTCGATGATGGCAGTCTTGGGGACCTCGGATTGGCGAAAGGCTCGGGACAGGCTTTACTCAACGTCTTGTTTTCGGAGTTGGGTACCCCGAATGCCAGCGCGAAGCAGCAGCGCATGGCCGCCACTGGGGCATTCTTGGGAGTCGATCACGACGTGTCTCGGGTTTTTGAAGGCAGAGGGGTGGTCTCCTTTTGGCCGAAGGCCAGCATGATTGTCAAAATCAAAGGCCTGCTCGCGGAGCACCGTGCGCGGAACAGCCTGACACCAGCGGAGGCCTCGAAGCTCCGGGGCATTCTGCAGTGGTCGTCCTCCGCGATGTTCAACGGCGTCGGCAGCGCCGCGATGGCGCCGCTGAAGCAGAGGCAGTACACTGACGCGCCTCCGTGGGCGTTATCCCACGCGATTCGGCGGTGCTTCGATTACTTCGAATTTGTAATAGACCTTGCCCCGAAGAGAAGCGTCGACGTGAGCCCGCCCTCGTGTCCGCTGATTGTGATCGCAAGCGACGCGCGGGCTGACGGGGCGACCGCGCCCACAGGCGGCTACCTCCTGGTCGATTGCTTGACAGGGGAGCGTGTGGGAGGATGGTGTGTATTCGACGATGCCATACTCGCGGAGTGGGGTTTCTCGCCGGCGGACCGGGAGTGGGGCGCGAATCCGATCGCCCTCTGTGAGGGGGCCATGGTCCCCATTGTCCTGGCGCAAGAGGCGCGGAGGTGCCGAGGGAGGCGCATCCTGTGGGTGCTTGACAACGCGAGCGCTCTCCACAGCTTCGTGAGTGGCAGGTGCGACCATGCTACCCTGGACCGGAGCGTCAAGCTTATGAATTTCTTCAAGGCGCGCGCCGCGAGGGCAAATCGCGGGGGGACGCGCCGTGCAGCGTGTCGCGCCAGTTTCACAGCGACATGTCCACCTGGCTCGAGTGGGTAGACTCGAAAAGCAACTGGTCGGACGGGATCTCACGGCGCGCCGTGCGCGCGCGGGGGCGGCCTTCCCCCGAGTCGTCCACTCGCGCGGTGCCAGGCGGCTCGGCGAGGATAGCTTCGCCCGGGAGAATGGTTTTCGTACCGGCGAGGTGAGAGTGGACCCGGCCGCGTGGCGCGGGTGCTTACTAGACGCGTGGCGTTGGGTGCTACGGCGCGCGGAAGGCGCGTTCCGCGAGGGCAATTCGCGGGGGGTGGGCCGCGGCGTGCAGCGTGCCGCGCCAGGCTCAGTGGATTCGCCGTAAAGAAGGAGTCCGCGCAGGAGAGGTGAGCGCGGGCCCAGCCGCGGGGCACGGGCATGCCTCAGACACGGGGCGCCGTGTACATCGACGCGCGATTGCGGAGCGGCGTCGGACCCAGAACAGCGTTGGGGGTGCAGAAACGCGGAGCCAGAGCAGCGTTGGGGAGAGCGGCATTACTGGCGAGCCACGCCAGGGTCTTGCCTTCTTCACGCAGGTGTTCCATTCGGGGGGTTTGGTCACCCCAAGGTCGTTCTGCACCCCCGGAGCACCGTTGCACTTTCTGGGGTCGGGGGACGGGGTATGGGTTGGGGGAATGGGTGGGAGGATGGGGCCGTCGCGCGCCGTGTTCGCAGGTGGAGCGCGCGCGCGCGGAGGAGCGGGCCGCCCGCGTGCGCTTCGCGCCGCGGCGGGGCGCGTGCGATGCGCGGCGCGCGAAAGTTGCCAGGGGCCGCGCAGGGCGCGGCGCGGGGAATAGGCTGTCGGTGATTATGCGTTGACTTTAGGCTCGGGGAGGCTCGGGTCAGGGAACCATAATCATGACAGAAGGGGGCGCCCGCGCGCGCTCGCAGGGACTGCGCGCATCAGAGCGCGCAATTGGATCGTGCGAGCAAAGCGCGTTGGCGACAGCGGTTGCTGTTGGTTTGTTTCCCACCCACCACACCCTGGGCCCCGGTGGGGTTACCGGGGAGAATTTGGGATGGGCGCCGGCGTGGACTTCGCCGTGCAAGAGGCGATGCGCACCGGCTGCGAGGGGTCCTGCCTCGGGTCGGCCGAACGTGTGCGTCGCAGGTGCGAGAACGCCGCGCAGGTCAGCGCGTGCGGGGAGGGGGCCTTCCTTCCCTGGTGGCCGCTGGCAGCGGTCGCATCACCAGGTGTAACGTCTGACAGGTGCGCGACATGTTTTGCGCGCGCGAACACGCCCGCCGTATCCCGACCCCCGGTGGGGTGCTCGGGTCGGCGAGGGCGGCGCCGGACGCCGGCAGTGTTCGCTTTCCCCGTGGGGAGAGCGGCATTACTGGCGAGCCACGCCAGGGTCTTGCCTTCTTCACGCAGGTGTTACATTCGGGGGGTTTGGTCACCCCAAGGTCGTTCTGCACCCCCGGAGCACCGTTGCACTTTCTGGGGTCGGGGGACGGGGTATGGGTTGGGGGAATGGGTGGGAGGATGGGGCCGTCGCGCGCCGTGTTCGCAGGTGGAGCGCGCGCGCGCGCGCGGAGGAGCGGGCCGCCCGCGTGCGCTCCGCGCCGCGGCGGGGCGCGTGCGATGCGCGGCGCGCGAAAGTTGCCAGGGGCCGCGCAGGGCGCGGCGCGGGGAATAGGCTGTCGGTGATTATGAGAATTGTGGTGATGGGTGATGATTATGATTATGATTATGGTGATGCTACTGATGATGATGCTGATGCTGAGATGACGATGATGCTGATCATGATGATGATGATGACGACGATGACGATGACGATGATGATGACGATGACGATGACGATGATGATGATGATGATGCTGACGCTTCTGATCATGATGCTGACGCTTCTGATCATGATGCTGATGCTGATGGTGACAGTCATGATGGCACTGATCATGATGCTGCTGATGATATTGCTGCTGATGATGTTGATGTTGATGTTGATGATGCTGCTGCTGCTGATGATGTCGATGATGATGATGATGATGTTGTTGTTGTTGTTGATAATGGTGATGCGGCTGATGATGCTGATGAAGATGGCGATGCTGACAATGATGATGATGATGCTGATGATGATGATGATGATGATGATGAAGCATAAGAAGGTGAATATGATGCTGATGATGATGCTGCTGACGATGCTGATGATGGTGCTAAGGATGACTCAGTTGATGATGATCATGATGATGATGCTGCTGCTGATGATGATGCTGATACTGACGATGATGAGGCTGATGATGTTGATGATGTCGGTGATGATGATGATGACGATGAAGCTGATGATGATGCTGATGCTGATGATTATGATGCTGCTGGTGATGATGATGATGATGCTGCTGAGGATTGTAGTGGTGATGCAGACTCGTTGAGAGCACGATGCTGCTGCTTAGGATGATGGTGATTGTGATGATGATGATGCTGATGATGATGATGATGATGACGATGATGATTATAGTGATGATGATGATGATGATGAGGATTCTGACATTGATGATGCTGCTGATGCTGATGCTGATGCTGATGCTGATGACTATGATGATGATTATGCTGCTGATGATGATGAGGATGATGATGCTGCTGCTGATGATGATGATGACGGTGATGATGCTGATGCTGATGATGCTGCTGATGATGATGCTGATGATGATGATGATGATGATGTGGATGACGATGCTGCTGATGCTGATGCTGCTGCTGATGATGGTGATGATGCTGATCATGCTGATGCTAATGATGCTGATGATGCTGATGCTGGTGCCGATGCTTATGGTGATGACCATGATGATGATGCAGATGCTGAGGATGCTGAAGGTGCTGCTGATGATGGTGATGCTGATGCTGAAGCTGAAGCTGATGCTGATGCCGATGATGCTGATGCCGATGATGCTGATGATGACACTGATAATGATGATGATGATGATGATGATGATGATGATGCTGATGATGAGGATGATGATGATGATGGTGGTGATGATGATGATGATGATGATGATAATGAACATGATGATGATGATTATGATGTTGATGGTGATGATGAACATGATGGTGATGGGGATACTCATGATGTCGATGATGATGATGCCGATGACGATGATGATGATGATGGTGATGATGATGTTTATGATGACGATGATGACGATGATGATGATGATGATGATGATGCTGATGATGATGGTGATGGTGATGATGCTGGTGACGACGATGCTGCTGCTGCTGTTCATGATGATGGTGGTGATGATGATGATGATGATCATGATGATGATGATGATGCTGCTGATGATGATGATGATGATGATGATGATGATGATGATGATGATGATGCTGATGATGATGACGATGCGGAGGAGGAGGAGGAGGAGGAGGAGGAGGAGGAGGAGTCGGAGGAGGAGGAAGGAGACGGAGGAGAGGAGGAGAGGAGGAGGAAGAGCGAGGAGGAGGAGGAGGAGGAGGAGGAGGAGGAGGAGGGGATGAGGAGGAGGAGGAGGGGGAGGCAGGAGGAGGAGGAGGAGGCGGAGGAGGAGGAGGAGGAGGATGAGGATTAGGGAGGAAGGGGAGTACGAGGAGGATGAGGAGGAGCTGAGGAATAGCGCGATTGTGCATGATGAGGAGGAGGATGGGGTGGAGGAGGGAGGAAGGGGGGATGAGGAGGAGGAGGAGGAGGAGAAGGAGGAGGAGGAGGAGGTGGAGGAGGAGCAAGAGGAGGAGGAGGAGGAGGAGAGGGAGAGGAAGGAGGAGGAGGAGGAGGAGGAGGGAGGAGGGGAGGTGGAGTGACGAGGATAAGGAGGAGGAGGAGGAGGCGGAGGAGGAGGGGGACGAGGAGGGCGGATGAGGCGGAGGAGGAGGAGGAGAAGCAGGAGGAGGAGGAGGAGGCGGAGGAGGAGGAGGAGGAGGAGGAGGAGGAGGATACGGAGGAGGCGGCCAGTCAGGCAAAGGGCGAGGCGGGACGGAGGCTGGGTGGGTGGGTGGGGTGGGGGGGGGGCGCGTGGATGCGGGGGGGCAGGATGTGAGTGGTGACGAGGAGGAGGAGGAGGAGGAGGATGAGGACGAGGTGTAGGAGGATCATGATGACGATGCGGATTCGGATGATGATGATGATGATGATGATGATGCTGATGATGATGATGATGATGATGATGATGATGATGATGATGATGATGCTGACGATGATGATGATGCTGATGATGATGATGATGACGATGCTGATGATGATGCTGATGATGATGACGCTGATGCTTTTTGTTGATACTGATGATGATGCTGATGATGATGATGACGATGGTGATGGTATTGGTGATGGTGATGATGCTGATGATGATGCTGCTGATTAACATGCTGCTGATGATGATGATGATGATGCTGGTGCTGATGATGATGATACTGATGATGCTGATGATGATGATGCTGACGACGATGATGATGATGATGATGCTGATGATGATGACGATGATGACGATGATGATGATGATGATGATGATGATGCTGATGATGATGCTGATGATGATGATGAGGATGATGATGATGATGATGCTGACGATGATGATGATGATGCTGATGATGATGATGATGATGATGACGATGATGTTGCTGATGATGATGATGATGATGATGATGATGATGATGATGATTATGCTGATGATGATGATGACGATGCTGATGGTGGTGATGATGATGATGATGATGATGGTATGATGCTGATGATGACGATGATGATGATGATGATGATGATGATGATGATGCTGATGCTGATGCTGATGCTGATGCTGATGCTGCTGATACTGATGATGATGATGCTGATGATGATGCTGATGATGATGCTGATGATGATGAGGAGGATGAGGAGGAGGAGGTGGAGGAGGCGGATGATGATGATGATGATGATGATGATGATGATGATGATGATGATGATGATGATGCTGATGATGCTGATGATGATGATGATGATGATGATGATGATGATGATGCTGCTGATGCTGATGCTGATGCTGATGCGGAGGAGGAGGAGGCGGAGGCGGAGGAAATACACTAAGAAGACGCATACGCAGAATCCGACTAAGGCTACGCAGACATCGAGTCCAAGTCGTACGAGGAATACGACGCAGACACACAGTGCAGACAAACATAACTAATCCCACTACTAATAGTTGTAGTGGTAATAAGGCTAATCATAACACACACACGCGCTAATACTACACATGCGCAGTCGACGAACCATACTAATACGAATAACGCTGTTACCACATCGAGTCCTTCGAGCACTGCGAATATTATTGATACTACTACTACTGCTACGACGACTACTACTACTACCACTGCTCATGATACCACTCTTCATGCTCATAATAATACCAGTATTGATTGGCTTATCAGTGTCAGCATACTCGTATTACTAGCAATGATGCTGTGACAAATGGTCATCATACTATTACTACGGCTGCTACTACTTCTGCTGCTACTGCCCGCTACTACTACTACTACTACTACTACTACTACTACTATTACTACTGCTACTGCTACGGCTACTACTACTACAACTGCTGCCGCTGTTGCGACTACTACTACTACTACTACTACTACTACTACTACTTCTACTGCTGCTGCTGCTGCTGCTACTACTACTACTCCTACTCCTACTCCAACTCCTACTACTACTACCACTACTACTACTACTACTACTACTACTACTACTACTACTACTAGTACTTACTAGTAATAGTACTAGTACTAGTACTAATACTAGTACTAGTACTAATACTACTACTACCACTGCTACTATTTCTGCTACTACTACTACTACTACTACTCCTACTGCTACTAGCAGTACTAGTACTGGTACTAGTACTCGTACTCGTACTAGTACGAGTACTTCTACTGCTACTACTACTGTTACTGCTACTTCTACTACTAATATTATTAATATTCGTGCTAACGCTAGTCACTTCATGTATACTCTTATTTAATTTGATTACACTAATGCTGCTACTGCTATTACTACCACCACTACCAGTACTACTACTACTACCACCACCACTACTACTACTGCTACTACTAATACGGGTAATGCCAATCATGTTAGTGCTAGTAACCGTATTGTTACATAATGTACTATCTCTAAGCATGATAATGCGACTACGCATAACAACACTGCCACTATCAAGAATAGTAATAATACCCATCATGCGAACTGGTCTGATAACAACACACCTGGCAATAACAATAATGGGAAGCTGAGGAGGAGGAGGATGAGGAGGCGGAGGAGGGGGAATGGGAAGATGAGGAGGAGGAGCAGGAGGAGGAGGAGGAGGAGGAGGAGGAAGAAGTGGAGGAGCAGCAGCAGGATAATGAGGAGGAGGCGGAGGAGGAAGAGGAGGAGGAGGAGGAGAAGGAGGGAGGAGGGGAAGAGGGATAGGAGGATGGGCGGATGCGGAGGAGGATGCGGATGCGGCGGCGGCGGAGGAATATGAGGAGGAGGGAGGAGGAGCAGGATGAAGAGGAGGCGGAGGAGGAGGAGGAGGAGGAGGGGAGGAGGAGATAATGAGGAGGAGGAGGCGGAGGAGGACGAAGATGTAGGTGCGGAGGAGAAGGACAGAAGGAGAGGGATGATGGTGGAGGAGGAAGAGGAGGATGATCATGAGGAGGATGAGGAGGATGAGGAGGAGATGAGAGGAGGGGAGGATGAGGATGAGGAGGAGAAGGAGGAGGGGGAGGAGGAGGAGGAAGAAACGCATGTAGCACGGAGCACGGCGCATGGAGCATGAAGCATGAGGGATATATCGGGATGCGGAGGATGGCGGGACATCTTCTGGACAGGGTGAGGGGTGAGAGGAGGGTAATACTCGAATGATGCACTTGTTGAGGGGTAGAAGCAGGAGGAGCCGGAGGAAGAGGAGGATGTTGAGGAGGAGGATGAGGAGGATACTGATGAGAAACATGAGGAGGATGAGGAGGAGGAGGAGGAGGAGGAGGATAGGAGGAGGTAAATGAGGAGGAGGAGGAGAGGTGAAGGAGGAGGAGGAAGAGGAGGAGAGAGGAGGAGGAGGATGCGGAGAGAAACGGAGGGGAAGGAGGAAGGATGAGGAGGAGGAGGAGGGGAGGAGACGAGGGAGGAAGAGGAGGATGAGAGGAGGAGGAGGGGGATGAGGAGGAGGAGAAGGAGGTTGAGGAGGAGGAGGAGGAAGAGGAAGGAGGAGGAGGAGGGAGGGGGAGGAGAAGGAGGAGGAGGAGAAGGAGGAGGAGGAGGGAGGAGGAGGAGGAGGAGAAACATGAGGAGAGACAGCAGGAGAAACAGGAGGAGGAGGAGGAGAATGAAGAGGAGGAGGAGGACCAGTGTAAAACCAGGGTTCTTCAACGATGTTGGAATTATCCCTCCCTCCAAGCTCCCTCTTCACAGGCCACCACAACGGTTCATTTCCGTTGAGGGAGCTGCCTCGTTGGGAGACAACCGTTTGAAGATCCTGAAGCATGCTAAAACATTGTTCTCGGGATTTCAACGCCACGAATCAACCAGACTGTTGCGTCTTGACGCTCCGGAATCGTGCCAGAGCGCCATTTTCCGGACTTCAACCGCGAATCAACATAATTGTTGCACCTGTACAATTCCGAATCCGTCCAAAACAACATTTCTGGTAAGTTGATGGGAACCCTTGGAATTCTTCAAATTTTGAAAACGAATGTGCGCGGCGCTAAGGCGAGAGCCACATGTTGAAAAGCAACCGCCCTCAATCCGTGAAGCTTGCATTTTTAAAAACGCATGCGCGCGGCGCTCAGCACATTTTGAAAACGACCCGCCCTCAATTCGTGAAGGTCTGGCAAATTTTTAAAACGCATGTGCGCGGCGCTCAGGCGAGAGCCACATTTTGAAAACGACCCGCCCTCAATCCGTGAAGCTCTTGCACATGTTGAAAACGAATATGCGCGGCGCTGAGGCGAGAGCCACATTTTGAAAACCACCCGCCCTTAACCCTTGAAACTCTTGCAATTGTTTTAAAACGATTGTGCGCGGCGCTGAGGCGAGAGCCACATTTTGAAAACGACCCGCCCTCAATCCGTGAAGCTCTTGCAAATAAGAAACGAATGTGCGCGGCGCTCAGGCGAGAGCCACATTTTGAAAAGGAACCACCCTCAACCCGTGAAGCTATTGCAAATTTTGAAAGAGAATGTGCGCGGCGCTCAGGCGAGAGCCACATTTTGAAAACGACCCGCCCTCTATCCGTGAAGCTCTTGCAAGGGTGAACAAAAACGAATGTGCGCGGCGCTAAGGCGAGAGCCTCATTTTGAAAAGGACCCGCCCTCCATTTGTGAGGCTGTTGTCACCCTTTAAGCTTCAGAGTCATTCATTTTTGGGGAAATCTCAGGCGAAGCGCCCGGCCCGCCCTATAAACTGTCCTCGGGGTGCGACTGGGAGGAGTTATCTATAAGAAGAAGGAATGGGGGAGGAGGAGGAGGAGGAGAGGAGGAGGAGAAGGAGGAGGAGGCGGAGGAGAAGGAGGAGGAGAAGGAGGAGGAGGAGGAGAAGGATGAGGATGAGGAGGAGGAGGAGAGGAGAATAGGAGGAGAAGGAGGAGGAGGAGAAGTAGGAGGAGGAGGAGGAGGAGGCGCAGGAGGAGGAGGAGGAGGCGGAAGAGGAGGAGGAGGAGGAGGAGGAGGAGGAGAGGAGGAGCAGGAGCAGGAGCAGGAGGAGGAGGAGGAGGAAGAGGAGGAGGAATAGGAGGAGGAGGCGGAGGAGGATGATGATAAGGAGGAGGAGCAAAAGGAGGAGGAGGAGGAGAAGGAGGAGGAGGAGGATGTGGAGGAGGATGAGGAGGGGGTGCTTCCGCCGCAGAGTCACCGATCGGACGCCAGCGAGAGTAGATATCACCTAGTGAAGCCGTGCAAATAGCGGTGTTTCACGTCGACGCCGAGCTTTTGTTCAGTCCCCCCTTCGGCTGGAGCTTCGCCGCTTCCTCCCCCATCTCCCTCCCCACCTGTCCCCCTTCCTGCCCCACTCTCTCCCTCTCTATTTCCTCCTCCTCCTTTTGCACTTCCTGCTCTTCCTCCTGCTGCTGATCCTTCGCTTGGCTCGGTATGCTTCTCCCACTTCCCTCTCGCCTGTCCTGCCCCCTCCCAACTCCCGTCGCCACCCCCCTCCTCCTCCCCTTCCCCCATCCCCCTCTGCTTCTTCTCTCCACTCCCAACCCCCCGACCGAGTCAATTCTGCCGAGGTCCAGGCCTGAGGCCAGTCGACTGCGCCCCCGCGTTCAGCCTCGAGGACGCGCGGGAGATGGTGCACTACCGACCCGACCTCACCTGCTTCGAGGCCTTTCCAGCGATGATGAAACGGATGAGGAAGATGAGAAGGCGGAGGCCGCTGCGGAGGCGGAGAAAGAGGAGGACTATCATGAGAAGGATCAGGAACATGGTGACATTGATGCTGATGATGATGATGATGATGATGATGATGATGATGATGATGATGATGATGATGATGATGATGATCATGATGATGATGATGATGATGAGGATGATGATGATGCTGATGCTGCTGCTGATAATGATGACGATCATGATGCTGATGCTGATGATGACGATGATGCTGATACTGATGCTGATGATTATGCTTATGAGAATGATGGTGATAATTCTGATGACGATGATGCTGATGATGCTGATGATGACGATGATGATAATGATGCTGATGCTGATGCTAACGATGATGATGACGATGATGATGATGATGATGATGATGATGCTGGTACTGATGCCGATGATTATGCTGCTGATGATGGTGGTCATGATGCTGAGGACGAATCTGATGATTGTGATGCTGATAGCGCTGATGATGTTTATGATGATGACGATGACGTTCATGTGGGTGCTGATGGTTGATTACGACGGTGGTAATGCTGCTGCCGCTGATGATGCTGATGATGTTGAGGAAGGTGATGATGCTGCTGCTGCTGCTGATGATGATGATGATGATGATGATGATGATGTGGATGGCGATTACGACGATGATGATGATGCCGATGATGCCGATGACGATGATGCTGCTAGTGATGGTGAGGATGAGGATGCTGATGACGACGACGATGATGATGATGGCGATGATGGTGCTGATGATGATGATGCTGATGCTCATGATGCTGATGCTGCTGATGATGAGGCTGATGATGATTATTATGAGGATGCTGATGATGCTGATGATACTGATGATGCTGATACTGATGATGATACTGGTGCTGATCATGATGATGCTGCTGCTGATGATGATGGTGCTGATACGAATGATGATGCGGATGAGGATGATGATGATGCTTCTGATTCTGATCATGACGGTGATAATGATGAGGATGATGATGAGGATGAGCATTAGGATGGGGATGATGGTGATGCTGTTGACGATGCTGCTGCTGCTGCTGATGATGATGATGATGATGATGATACTGTTTATGATTATTAACAGGATGATGATGATGATGATGATGATGATGCTGATAATGCTGATGATGAGGATGAATCTGATGATGATGATGCTGATGATGATTATGTTGATAGTAATGATGATGATGATGATGATGATGATGATGATGATGATGATGATGATGATGATGATGATGCTGAGGATGATGATTACAGTGACGATGATGATGATGATGATGATGCCGATCATGACGACGATGATGGTGATGATGACGATGCTGATGAGGATGTGGATGAGGAGGAGGAGGATGACAAGGATGAGGATGTGGATGATGATGATACCGCTGCTGCAAACGATGATAATGACGATGATGATGCTGATGATGATGATGATGCTAATGCTGATGATGATGACGATGATGTTGATGATGATGATGATGATGATGATGATGATGATGATGATGATGGTAATGATGATGCTTATTATGATGATACGGATGTGGATGATGCTGCTGATGATTCTGATGATGCTTATCGTGATGATGATGCTGATTATTATGATAAGGATGATAATGATGAGGATGCTGATAATGCTGCTGCTGATGATGATGTTGACGATGGCGATGACGATTATGACGATGACGACGACGATGATGATTTTGACGATGATGATATTGATGATGAGGATGAGGATTATGATGATGGTGACGATGATGCCGATGCTGATGCTGATGAGGATGATGATGATGATGATGATACTGATGATGCTGATGCTGACAATGATGATGATGCTGATTCTGATGCTGATGCTGATGCTGATGATGATGCTGATGACGATGACGATGAGGATGAGGCTGATGATGATGATGATGATGATGATGATGATGATGATGATGATGAGATGATGATGATGATGATGATGATGATGATGATGATGATGATGATGATGATGATGATGATGATGATGATGATGATGATGACGACGACGATGATGAGCTGCGACAGGCCCTTCCGTCCTGCGCCCCCTCATGGGCTCCTCGTTAGTGATCACAAACTTTCCCTTTCACTCAAAGAGGGGCGCCTCGTCGCAAGACGAGAACCCCAAGGCCTCTGCCACTCTCGCGAGAGCCCCCGTGTTCTGAAACGGAGCTGCGTTGCATCTCTTTGACGCATACCCATCGACCGTTGAAGTCCCAGATTCCAATCTAGTTTAAGCGCCTTCCTACTTCAATGATCGAGTGGCCTCATCTCCGTAGCCATTTTGGCTCAAGCCGTTTTGGCTCAAGCGCGTTCGGTCCAAGCAGCCCTTGTGATTCCGAGACAGGCCGTGGACGTCCTTGCCCGAAGCAGCCATGGCGCGTGCCTCGCTGATCAGTTCGCTCATGGTGCTGGCGCTTGTGGCTTTTGGCCTCCGCTGCGCGTTCGTGCCGGCGCCCCAGGGCCCCGCCCGCCTCCTGGAACTCTCGCCCGCCGTCGCCGCGGCGGTGGCGGGGGCCGCGCCTGCGATCGCCGCGGAGATCGACGCCGCCGAGGCGTACAACCGGAAGGTCTTGGAGGGCGCAGCCTACGGCGGGATGCTGTGCGTCTTCATGCTCGGCCTCATCGTCCAGGGGGTCCGGAGGGACGTGGGCAACAAGTGGCTCAACTGAGAGGGCCCTCTGCCAGCCGCCAGGCTTTCCTCCACGCGCGGGTTCTGCGCTGCTCGTGGCTGCCTGCAGTGGGGAGGGTCCGAGGCCGTGCAGCGTCTACATGTCATGCGTGTCTGTGCGTGAGACCCCTGAGGCATCGCACGAGTTTTTTTAGTGCAGCCGCGCAGCGAGTGCAGACGCGGCATCGGAGTCGACGAGCGAAAACAAAAAAAATGATCGAGCGGCTTCACCTTCTCCGTCCTCCCAAGGGGGCGGGCGGATACCCAATTTTTTTTTCCAGCGCCTTCCTAATTCATGTTTCTACCTACTTCTTCCGACTGATGGTGAAACATCTATGCGGACATGTGTCAGGAGGGGAAAAAACACACAGACACAATTAATCGTCGATTTTCCAGAAAATATAGGGAAACATGGGAAGTGGTGGGGAAGACAAAAACCCAGAAAATATTGGAAAATATGGAGAATCTTTTTTTATTTGTGTGTATTTATTTGTGTGTCCCAGTTTCCCTTCAATGTGGGATCACACCCGTCAGAGAGGACGTCTTAGGCCAGAACCCCTTTTTGACAAGGAAGCGCCCTCCCTCCGTGCAGCCTCTACACCTGTTGGGGAACCTTCAAGCGAGAGAGAGCGCGAGCGTGAGCGCGCGCTGTCTTGAAAATGAGCCCTGCACACTTTGAAGACGGATGTTCTCGGCGGCGCGAAGGGGAGAGCCCCTTTTTGAAAAGGGGCCGCCCTCCGTCGATGTAATCGTTGCCAGCTTCTAAGACGAGTGCGCGCGGGCGGCGCTGAGGCGAGAGCCCCATTTGGAGCACGTCCCCCTCCGTCCTTGCAAAGGTTTCGAAATTTATGCTGTGAGTATGCGCGGCACTAAGGCGCATGTTGAAAGTGACCCTTGCCCTCCCTGTGAATGATTGTTGCGAATCTTAAGATTTTTGATCATAAGAGGTCAGGAAGTCTCATGGGAGACGGCAGGCCTGCCCTACAGACACAGGGCAAGGGATGGAGGAGGAGGAGGAGGAGAAGGAGGATGAGGATCGACTAGGATTGACGAATGCCCGACAGCCACGAGAAGGACCGTTGCGAAGAAGCTTGGCTCAAGTGGGACCCTCGGGGCTCAAGTGGGACTCTCAGGCCGCAAGTTTCGTCGTCGTGTGCGACTGCCAAGCCAGCCGTTAATGGACGTGGTCGGTGGCAGAACCCTTCCGGAACAGTCCATGAGCGCAGTGCTTTCCGCAAGCAGTTGCAATACTATGGTGCGCTTGCGTGGTTGCCCATCGGAGTCGTCCGTGATCACAATCTAGAGACCGACTGCCTCGCCAGCGTCACGATGGAGATTGGTACATTGGAGGCCCATGCCAAGAAACACCCTGCTTGCCTCCAGGGTGCCCTGGGTTTCTTGGGTTTCTTGGGCTTCGATGGTTCTGCGATGGAGAGCGCTACGTTCCCACGCTAGAAATCAAAGGGCGTCATAGGGTCTCATGGTTGGGTTTCTTGTAGAAGGTTTCTTCTGGACTGGCCTCCACTGTATAAGTTCTTCGGGCCGATGCTACTATGCTCAATGTCGCAATGGCTAGCGTGCATCTGGATGACGACGACGCCGAGGCGTCCTCATGTGATGTTGAGGTGCGGGGTTCGCGTTGATGTTGATGTTGATGTGATGTTGATGCTGCTGTTGATGTTACTGTTTATGTTGATGTTGATGTTTGATATTGATGCATGCGTTGGTTCCCCAATTCGTATCCTGATTTGCATGCGGAAGACGCCGGACACGAGTGCACGCGTGATGCTGCCTACGAGGCAGTCGTCCCCCAGATCACTGGGAGGAGACGTTCCTTCGCTGATGGGTGGACCTCTGCTGAGCCCTTCTCAGTGGCCAGAGTCACCCTCCCGCCCGTCCCCCTGCCCGCGGGATCCCCCCGTTTCGAACACTACTTCGTTGACGTCACCGAAGCTGCGGACCCCGCCAAGCAAGGCACCAATATGCCATTTCACTTGACCCACGACTCGCGCTTCGGCCCTGATCACTCTGTCAAGTGCGACACATGCACGCGGCCCACCAGCAGGTGGCGCCCTGGGGACCCCCCTTGGGGAGCCCCCGTCCTCCGTTGTCCGGCTGGCTGGGGGTCCCAGCGCGAGCGCGGGCTCCTGCTGCGTAGCGAACGCCCAGAAGCCTGCACCTTCAGGGCCTGGAACGCCCACTTCCACTGCAACTGGTGCCTCTGCGTCTTGGGATGTCGCGCCAGACGTGTGCGACAGCATCCTACTAGAGGCCACATCCGTCCTCCTCCCCCCAGACGCCGAGGCCGTCGCAACTGATGCGATGCAGCGCGCAAGCGGAGCCGGCGTAGCATGGGCCGCCCCGGGCAGCGAGGGTGACGCTGCAGGGAGTGGCGACGGACCCACAGGAGGAGCCCCCCGCTCTCAGCCCGTGACGCCGTCCCTCAGGACCCCTCAGCTGGTGGTCCTGCATTGCGCGGGGCCCGAGCCGCCCTCCTGCTCACAGACCCAAGGGCACGCGACCTGTGGGAATGTCTCCACTTCCCCGAGGGCCGCGCCCCCGGCCCAGCGGAGGCCAGCCCCGCCACCGCGCCCTACCCCTGCGTGTGCGCGTTTCTCCGGCTGCTGGAATCCAACGGCGACCCCCCAGCAGACCTGGCCAACCCCGCCGATACCAAGGCCGATGTGTGGGCCGCAGGCACGACTCCCCCTCTCCGGGCTCGTGCGGGCCGCCTGGGAGGCAGCCCCCCACACGCAGACGGCCCCAGTCACAGACGAGCGCCCAAATGCACCGCCCCCCTGGGCCCCGCTCGCCTTCCGTGAGGCCGTGGACGCTTTCGTCAAGTGGGCCGGCGCCCACCGGGGCAAGCGAGGGAGCGCCGCCCGCCCAGTTGACCTTGCCTGGCAGGCCTACGCCGGGCGGCTGCGGGGGAGCAGGGCTGGGGGTGACTTGGCGCGCTTGTCCCCTGCGGTGCAGGCTGGCTACCTCAGGGCGTGTCTGGCGAAACGCAGCCGCGGGGGTGAGGACTGGGCCCTCTACCCCTGCGGCCAAGACTACGCTCTCGGCTTCGTGGACGCGCTCGACTCCCGCCGGCGACGCCCTGGGGCGCGCCAGCTCCCCTGGAGCACCCGCTGCCCCCAACCCCGCCGGCGACTCCCAGCCAGACAGAGCCGACGCATCGGGCGCAGCGAGCAGTCATGCCGAGCCCGACGTCTGGAGCGCGCTGAACGCCCAGCATCTCCCCGCCCCGGCACCGGCTCCCCGCGGGCCTGGGCTCGCCGGGTCCGTCGATAATGGTCCTGCCCCGGCGCTACCAGGCCCACTCCCGCCTGGGGCCGTTATCCCTCTTCGCTGGAGGCCCCCGAACCCGCCCGCGTGTCTCCCAGACATCGGGGACACGCCGGTCAACCGCCTCTCCAGGGACCTGCTAATTCAGGCCACAGAGGTGGCGCGCAACTGCGCCCCAGAAGGCGAGGCCCAGTGGAACGAGTACCGCTACATCCAAAACGGCAACACCGCGAAGGCCGATCCCCGCTAGTACTACGACAGGGACTTGGTCAAGTTCTTCTCCGTCACCTTCGAGGTCGAAGAAACCCAGGCCCTGTCGGCCAGCCTTCGCCCCCCCCCCCCACTGCTGCGAAGATGAGGTGTGCGATCACCTCCGGCTGCAGACGGCAGCCATGGTCCGCGTGTCCGACAAACGCACCTGGCAGTCCTACATTCACGCTGCCCAGACAGGGTGCGCTGGGAGCCCCCTCCAGCACCGCCTCGCCACATTCCTGGGCTATATCCATCTCGCCCAGGAGGATGGCTTTCCCTGGGCCTGGATGCAGCTTTCCCCTGAAGAGAGGAAAAGCGCTGCGGTCGCTGCCAAAGAGGCTTGCGAGGACCTCGCAGCTCCCTTCCCCATGCCCCGCGAGGGGGGCGAATGCAACTTCGAATATATCCGCCTGCTTTCGCAAGACGGTGATGTGTACCAGGCCCTCCAAGACTACAAGCGCGACCTCCACGAGTTCACAACCCGCCCAGCCTCCACTGCAGCGGCCACTGGTGACCCACCCAGGGGACCCGAGGAGGCTGCCGACGTTCACATGACCTCGGCGACAGATTTTCCCAGCAGGAACGCCCCCCCCCGCCCCGACGTGGCAGCCAAGGCGCCCCTCCCCGAGGCGCCCCCCTCCCGAGCTGCTCATGGCCCCCTCCATCGCACCTGCGCGCCGGGCGGCCACGGCCCCACGGCCGGAGGCCGACGGTGGCGACTGCTGCCCCCCCCTGCTGGGCTCTAAAGGGCCGACGGTAACGATGATGGCGTGAGCCCTGCAGGGCCGACGGCTGCCCTCCCCCCGGGCGAGACCAGACGTGGCCACCCGGTGCAGGCAGCCTCCCATGGACCCGCGGCAGGCCCCGCCTCTCTCGGCGCTGGCCCCCTGCTGTGTGCTACCGATGGAGCAGCCCCGGGATGCTGCCTCCGGCAGCGGGGCGAAGCAGCCCCCCCCGCCCCCGAGCCAGCGCCAGGAGGTCGCAGCAGCAAGCGGGCCTCGCACGCCCACCGCTCATCCGACGCGCCTCGCGGCCGCCCCATGCGGATCATTGAGGTCAACTGGGGCGGGGAAGGGATCCGTGGCTCGTGGGCTTCCTGACTGCCGCCGGGGCCCTGGCTCCCGCCGGGGCCCCCGATGGTGCGCGCCCTGCAGACGCGCCGCGCCCCAGGGTGTCTCAGGAGGGCGCCGCGCCCCCCCCCGGGGGTGACAGCGAGGGAGCAGCCTCTAAAGGCACCCCCCACCGATTTTGCCCCCCCTGGGTGGCAGCTGGGTGCTGCGGCCCGAGGGCCGAGAATGGCAATGCAGCTTCGAAGCAAGACGGACCCCCCCCCCCCGGCGCAATCCCCTCCCCCCTCCTGATCACTGGCAAGACAGGCCAAGCGGTGCGAAGATCAGCTGCTTTTCGCAGTGCTCGAGCTTTCGGCTCCAGGCCGATCGATCATCAGGAGCTCGGCGGAAAACGGACGGGGTCGCGTGTTGCACGCTGCTGCCTGCATGCTGCTGCCCACGTGCCAGACTTACTGCTCTCACGAGCCCTACTCCCCCCTCCCTGTCCCAGTCTCCCCTTTCTCCTCCTCCATCCTCCTCTCCTCTCCCCGCCCCCCATCCTCTCTCCTCTGTCCTCCCTCTTCCTTCCCCCGTCGTCCCTGCACCCTCTTCCCCTCCCCTCCTCCCTCCCCTCCTCCCCTCCTCCCTTGCCTCCCCTTCCTCTTCTTCTCCCCCCTCCTTGCTCATCCCTGCCCGCTCCGAGGTCGTGTACCCAGACACGGCGTCGTACCCAGGGCTGCCATGCTGCCAGCAGACGAACCTGGTGCAGTTCGAGGGCAGCTTGGCGGGGAAGGTAGGCCGCACGGCCAGGACTAGACGGGAGGAACACGCTGACCATGACCAAGGTTTGCGGGATCTTGTCGACGCCGAGAGAGGATTGTCCACGATTTGACGGTGACCAAGACCAGCACCGATGTTTTCGCGCGCGATCAGTCCTGGTCATGGTCAACGTTTTCTCCCCCTACTAGGACAGCGTGCGTGGGGCGCGACCTGGACGACGGCCAGGGCCTCCCCGCCACTGCGCCTGAGAAGCCCATCGACGGCGCTGGCAGCGACCAGCTGAGGGCTGGTCCGCGCCTAATGGACGAGGCTCGGGGGCAACGATAGGGGGGGATAGGCATAGGGGGACCCTCAATCGCCCATTCATCGCCGATAGGGGCTCGATGGCCCCAACCTGCCCAGGAAGGTGCGGATTCACCATCGGAGGCCTATCGCCGATCTATCGGCGATGCATCGCCGATTTCCGGTCGATTACCGTTGCCCCTCAGAGGCGGTGGCTGCGGGTCGGTTGCGCGAGGGCAGCTGCGAGGGAGTCAAGTCCGTCTCGAGCATCTCGAGCGCGGACACCGGGTCCGCCTCCAGGGGCCTCCGGAGCGTGGACGATGGCCATCCGATGAGCCCTCAGAAGGGCAGCGTCGCCCTGCCGCTGTCCCCTCAGCGGCGCAGCCGCGGCCCTGAGGACCGGGACATCAGAGGAGGAAGAGGTACCCTTACTGCTACCCTTCGCCCGTTGTTCCCTTTTTTCGGCCTCCAGGAATGCCCTCGTCGCCACAGCTGGATTCGCCTCGAAGTCCTGGTCAGAACGCACCAAGGGAGAGGCCTGGGCAGTAGCGGTATCGGTACCTTGCTCGAGTAGAAGATCGAGTACATAATTGATTTACCCCAAAAGTGTCGGATTACCAGCGAATGCGCATGATGCTTATACATTTGCAACCATTCTACGTTTTTTCTCGTAGATTCGACGTGTCAAGCAATTCCGGAGTACATCAATTCTACAGTCCATCTATTCGACTGTTAGTTTCCCCAGGACGGGGTGCCGCGCCGCACCCTCTGGGGCCAGGTCCGGAGTCTCCAGCAGAACCTGCGCTTCAAGATGGTGGCCAAGGATTGGAAACTGGAGCTTATACATTACCTGTGGCGGGCTGTTTTTCAATCCCAGGACTTTTCGAGGGTCGGGGACGTCGCCGGGGTGGTGTGGTGTATGTATACCTTTTCCACCGTTTTCCCAGGGGAAACAACAAAAAACATATACACCAGGATCTCGTATACACCAGGATCGACTTTCCTGTGCGAATTTCAGTACAGGGCCGGAAAAAGCGTCGGTGTATATAGAGTTCGGCTCCTTCAAGGAGTCGCAGGGCGCTCCCGCTACGCCGGCTGAACAGGCGGTTTCGTGCGCGTGCGACATGATTCTCATCCGCAACATCAACCCGCTGAACGCGACCTTTCAGGCCTGCTGCGTTGTGGCTGCCGCTGCCGCCTGTGTCGGGACGCCCTCGGTGCTGGCGCGGCAAAGAGCCATCGCAGATTCTCGTTGCCTCGACGCGGCGACGACGCTGGTGCGGGTGTTGAAGGTTGAACATCCGCTGGGAGCACGCCTCGACCCCAGGGCCCACAGAAGACAAGGAACGGCGCAAAATCCATGCGAAAGATGGGATAGCCTCTTTGGACTTCGAGATCTGAGTTTGGCCAACATTGAACGGCTCACGCGGTGGTAGAAACCATGGTCCATGTAATCACGTCAGCAACTTGCTGTACTTTCTCATCGCGTGCTGGACCTTGTGTCGGCACAGTCGTATCGGGGAATGGTGTTTCCAGGAGAGTGGAGCCAGACTGTGATCTGGTCTCGGACGTATGTGACGAGGAAAAGGAGGAAGGAGCAGGAACAGGTAGTTAGGGAAGAGAAATATGTTCATATCTATTTTTTTTGTTTTAGAGTGGACAGGTAGGACGATGCGCTTCGGCAATCGGCGAGTCAGGAAGCCTCGCCCGACAGGGTCGCAGCGGCCGCTTCAAGCCTTCTGCAGCCAGCTTCTGTGACCAATTGTAAACCCTTGCCCTGCGGGTCCGATCGACGCTGGTGTATCGGACACTCCCGCTGGGGTTCACTTGGCTGCAGATATTCTTCGGCTTCTGAACCTTGGCTGGCGTTTCAGACACCTGAACGGCAAGGACATGGTTCACATGTGGGTTCTTATAGCCGCAAAAGGAATGCAACCTTCGAGGAGGAGGGGGATGATGATGATGCTGATGATGATGGTGCTGCTGCTGATGATGATGATGCTGCTGATAATGATGATGAGGATGATTATGATGATGCTGCTGCTGATGAGGATGATGCTGATGCTGATGCTGATGCATCTGCTGCTGCTGCTGCTGCTGCTGCTGCTGCTGCTGATGATGATGATGATGATGATGATGATGATGATGATGATGATGATGATGATGATGATCATGATGATGCTGAGGAGGAGGAGGAGGAGGAGGAGGAGGAGGAGGAGGAGGAGGAGGAGGAGGAGGAGAAAGAAGAGGAGGAGGAGGACGAGGATCAGGAGGGGGAACTCCGTGCCTGAGTTGTGGGTATGAAGCCAATTGGATGTTCGCGCCCTCTTGGGCCGTCTTGGGCGCCTCTTGGGCCGTCTTGGGGCGCTCTTAGGCCGTCTTGGGCTGTTTTGGGGTGGTCTTGGGGGCCTCTTGGGCCGTCGTGGAGCGTCGGAAAGCCAAAAAGGCAAACATCCTTCAAAAGCCATTGGAAAATCAATGATTTTTGCCTCTTGGCTTCATCTTGGGAGGCTTCTTGGAGGCCTCTTGGGGCGTCTTGTAGGCATCTTGCGCCATCTTGAGGCCATCTTGGGCGTCTTGGAGCGACCTTTCCGCGACTCGGGCCCTCTTGGACCGTCTTGGGGGCCCCTTGGAGCCCTCTTGGCCCGTCTTCGGGCCCTCTTGGGCCCGAAACAAGTCGCGCGGGGAGACGCGCCAGAGCCCATGGGGGCACGCGATAAGCCCCGGTAGATTTCGGACACTTGGGTATGGGCCGCTGACAGACTCCTCAGGACTGAGGGCTGGGGCTCCAGGGATTTGGCAGAAAGGACCTGAGGACACGCCCACTCCGTGCCCAGAGGCACGGTGGCGGATGCACAAGCACAAACAGTCGTTCACTTCAATGAAGCTCTAGGAAAATACGTGCAACGGAGGGTGGGGGTGGGTTGGGGTGCGCGCCTGCGCGCAAGTGCGGACCCACCTTCCGCGCCAGTGGGCTCATCTCTGTCGGCCTGCCCTGCCATTTTGAAAGCGGTCCTCCTGCCTGGAGTCGGCTGGGGGTCTGAGATGGCCCAGCGCTGGTTCCAGCGAGCAGGCAAGGGGAGCGAGGTTCGAGGCGCTGGGTTCGACACGAGTTTTGGGCTTTCCGGTCTCCGGGGGTCGTTTTCGGGCCCTAGGACCGTCAGAAACGGATCTGGGGTGCAAGATAGCTCCAGATGGGTCCTCGGAGGGGCTCTCCTGGGGACCGATTTTGAGCAGATTTGGCGGCATCCACCCTCCTGACCGATTTTCGGGGGTCAAGCCAGTTCAGACCCCCCGGCCGCCTCCAACCTCCTGCAGTGCCGCTTCACCATCTACCTCGAGTGGCTCGACAAGGCGGCGGTGGGGCTGCCAGTCGGCGAAGTGCCCGAGGACCGGAAGAAGCAGATCAGCGTGCCAGAGATCGCTCTGCAGGATGCTCCCGCCCGCTGTCACATCCTCCGCGCTGCTCTCTCGCTGCTGCAACGCTTCTGCCGCTCCTGTCAGGGGCATCGTTACGTGGGGACCGGCTCAGGATAGGATGCATCGGGCCCCAATCGCCTATTGATCGCCGATAGGGGCCCGATAGCCCGTCCGCACTCAGTATCATGCGGATTCGCTATCGGGGGCCTGTCGCCGATCTATCGGCGATGTATCGCCGAGTCCAGGTCGATGATCACCCTCTGAGCCGGTCTCCCCCTGACGTTGCTCCTCATGCTGGCTCCTCCTCGGTCAAGGTTCCCGTTGTCACTGCTAGTCTGGTCCTTTCTGCCTGGTGCCTCCACGTTTCAGCAGTGGCCGCTGCTGTGAATAGAACCCGTATAATACCCTCATATATACTCCATATCCTCACCTCTCCTGCGCCTGGCCGTTTGGGCTCAGGTATTGGAATAGATCGATCAGACCTTTGATCGTGCAGGAGGAAAAAATATTCATCTTTCCCTCCTTTCCTCTACCAGCGGATCAGGGGTTCTGTACCTTTGTACTCTAACCCCATTCACAGGTTATCAGCCCTTTAGAGCTCACAGTTCATCGAACCCCGCGTCGCGATCTCGCACGCGGCCTCGATGGAACCCAAGCGGCGCATGCGCCGTAAGGGGTCCATCGGGGCCTCGCGTCCGAGCTCTCCGACGGCGCGACGGCTCGGTCATGAGTTGGAGAGCCTTAGTGTGGACCGTGTAGGTGTCCCAGGTACCCCCCCCAGCTCCGACGGACCCGAGGCGCGGCTAGCTGCTGAATTTCACCGCCACGCCGCCCGCGGGGGGACAGGAAAAGGAGTAGGAGCAGGCAGTAGGGAATTTCACACGCTTACCTTCGATCCTCCATCTCCTCCTCCGTCGGGAGCAATCTCAACTGCGTCGGGCGCGAGCCCCACTGGTCCTGATACTCTAGGGCGCTTTCGCGCTAGCCGCCGATGGACCACAGGTGCTGGCATGACCGGCCCTGCGACCGTTCCTGTGGCGGAGCACGTAGCCACTTTCGAGGAATTCAGTAGACCAGTGACGGCACAGCCGCAGACGCAGTACCCCCAGGTATCATCTCATCATACACCACACACACGGCCCTAGCCGCAGCTCGTCCTTGCGCAACCGTCGCGGGGCCACAGGCCCATACGACGAGAGGAGGTCGAGCCCGCGTGCTGCCTCACGGAGGCCACGCACTTCCCGCGAGAGGGTGCAGAGGGAAGCTGACGCTCCCCACCTCTCCATCTCAGATGACCTGCTGGCGGCAACGTTCGCTGCAGGCGAAATAGCTGAGCTCAGAGACCAGGTTGAAACCTTCGTGTCCAGGCAGTACTCTGGACTGATGCAGAGCGTTCGGACGAACGCTGCCAACGCTGCTGCTCTACGCCAAGATCTCGACGGCGCCTTAGTGATCATCGATTCCAGGATCGCTGAAAATCGCCGCATCTTAGGTGAGCTGCAGTGCCAGGTTGACCGTGAGACGTCACACTCAGGTGAACGATCGGCGACGGTCGAGAACCTGCGCAACTACCTCGCGCAGACGGAGCAACAGCTTGTGATCGTACGCGACACAGGCGTTTCGGCAGTCAGGATTCTCCACCGCGAGATCCACGACCAGCTTCGCAACCGACCGCCACCAGCCGAAGCCGCCGACCTTGGCGACGTTCTGTCTCAGATCAACGATCTTCGATCCCACATGGACCGCACTACGGCGACGCTTCGCACCGAAGCACGCGCCAACTCGTCAACCCTGATCGGCATGTTGCAAAATACTGAGAGAGTTATCACCCAAAGGCTTGATGCGACCAACGCTGTCGTGCAGCCACTCGCTAACCGGATCTCTGAAATCGAGCAGCGTTTTCTTGGTGCACGGGACGCCCTGGCAGAGTTGCGTGTCGAACGAGCCCAGACTGCGCAGCTGGATTCTCCTCCCACGGTTTACGATTTCGCCCGCCTCTCTGACAGGTTGCAGGAGGTTGAGAATTCGGCGGACCACGCGCATTCTGAGCTCTCCCAGGTTATTCGTGAGAGAGATATTGAAAAAGTACGCGTTGAGGAGCGCCTCGCACGTCTGGACAGTGAGTTGGAGGCGCGCAGCGCCCGTCTCCGAGCCTACGAGCAACGACTTGACTGGTATTCACAACGCTCTCGGGATACTGACGAGTACACACGCCAAAAGGTGGACCAGATACACGATGATATGACGAGCTGGACAAATCAGCTGATTGACCACACCAACGACGCCATACTTCACCTTCAACCTGCAACCGACCTGCACGGGCCGACGGCAGCGTCCGCCGAAGTACCGCACGCTTCTGCAGGACAACCATGACGTACGTCACCAGGAGCAGCCTCCGCGGCAGCCTCAGCGCAGACACGCCGCGTGTCTCCCGTGCGCACAGAACAACTACCGACGGTGTACCAATACCCTCACAACCATTGTCTGCGGTTTCGGTCAATACCACTACTCCAATCAAGGAGTCAGACACCGTCCGAGTACCTGTCTTGCCTAAGATGACGCAGCTGCTTGAGTGGCAGCAAAAGGCACGGAAGAATTTTGGAGCCGCCTCAGGGCGACCATCCAAAGCATATACCTTCCTATGCGTGGCTGAACAGCCCGAGTGTACCATCGAGGACATACAAGACAGTGGAGATTTTGAGAGCATCGATTGCAAACTCGCTACCGCTCTTAGCGACATCTTATCTTCAGACTTGCGCTACCAGATCAGGCCCATCGAAACCAGAGAGCACAAAGCAGGGCGCATGCTCAAAGGACGCCAGATCTACTGGCACATCCTGCAGTCCTACCAAGTGACAGAGGTTGATGACGACCTGCATGATTTCGAGCGCCTCAAAGAACTGAGGATGAGAGATGAAGAATTGCAACGTTTCATTACTGATTGGGACGCTTTACTATTGGATTGCCGAGAGGCACCCGACCCAAAGATCTTGGAATCTCTGTTTCGCACGCAGATTCGGCGACATGCCTGGATGAAGCAAGATATGTGCGAATACCAGCGCGTGAAGAACAGCGACCCGAATCGTGCCTATGATTGGCTCCGACAGCGCGTCTTGGACGTGCTGGAGCTCAAACAACTGGAAAATAATCTAAACATGTTACGGTACGAACACGTGACTCGTTCTCAGGTGCATGTATGCGCCGCCTGGAAGAAAAGCAAACGTCGCAATGGTGAGCGATGCAAGGCTTTACGTACCTTTTCCAGGGATTGGAATGGCAGCAGATCTTCCAGAGCATCGACCGCTGGTGGCAACTCTCGCCGCAGCGTATCAGCCCCTGCGAATCCCAAGAAGCCAGCATCGAAGCCATGTTGCTTCGAGTTCGCCAAGCGCAACACCTGCGCCAGAGGCGACAAGTGCAACTTCCCACACATGGCGCAGTGCAGAGACTTCGCACAGAACAAGTGCCCCAAGGGTAACAAATCAACTACGCCCACCTGGCACCCGGCGCGAAGACACCTGAGCGAAGCCCCAGTCGCCCACGGACCTCCAGTCAGGACAGTCGTGGACGACCGCCGTCCCGCGGATCGGGGAGTCAACGCTCTCCACAACGCGGGGGGTCCCGCAGTGCGGGGGGCTCGTACAATAGACGTGACAACCGACGCCAATACGACCGATCTCGCTCATCCTCCAGGAGGTCTCCCGACTCTTGCAGCCAATCGAGAAGTCGTTACGACAGATCTTCGCGATCTTCCCCTCGAGGGCGAGACGGACGTGGCGGAGGACGTGGCAGCCCGCGTGGCCGCGACAGGTCGTACGGCAGCGACAGAGGACGTGACCGACGTTCCACGAGCCGCGGTTCTTCCTGCAGTTCCCCCAAGTTCAGGGCGCGCTCTCCTGCCAAATATCGCCGCCCGCGCCACTCCGACCGCAGTTGCGTCATGCGTGACAAGACTCTCATGGCCGCCAACAAGGCCAAAGACAGCATCTACCAAACCACGGCGTCGGATACGTTTTGACGCACATACCGTGGAATACTAACCGTATATCGTTTCTGGCAGGTCCACTCTGGACAGGTGGATGGAGAAGCCGAACGAGGGCGATATCGTCAAAGTACCAGACCCGCTGCCACAATGGTGGTGGAAACAGAGTGCAGACGCCCTACAACGTTGTCAGCGGGAAGCAAAGTTATGGTATAAAGATCTACATGACTACCGACACGACAAGGGGTCGGTGGTCACACCAACTGCGATTCCAGTTTCCGACGACTCTACCACAGAGTCCTCCGAGACACACCAGAAGAAGACAAGCACTTCGCAAGTCGACCCTCCACGATCGACCGCTGCGTTGACGCGATCCCTGGTTCTCGACAGTGGATCTGCACACCATATTCAGGATAGAAATGAGCTGACGTTGACCGAATCGGATCGCATATCTATTTGCGAATTTGCGAGGAGCATATTCTGGAAACTGCCAATGGTGATCGTACGGTCAACGAGCACTACGACATACAGCTACCTGCAGTGGGCTTGAAGAGTTCAGCCCTCGCCTTGCCAGATTGCCCATCGTTATTATCAGTTGGACAATTGATTGAAGTTGATGGCTTTCGGCAGCTTTGGGGTCCAGAGCTGGGCTACTTGCTTCAGGATCCGGGGGGCCAATGGTATAAGGTTCCCGTCGACAACAGAGTTCCAGAACTACGACTCGACGATTTGGTGACGATACCACCACCACGATGGTGCACTTCGTCAGCACCCAGACGTCGTCGGCGCAAGCGTTCGTCCGCACGCTGCAACGACATATGCTGGTGTTGCAAAGCTACAGAGCAGTCACCACCTACAGATGAGCTGCGGCCACGCATAGGGACCTGTCCAAAAGAGACCACATGTCGGCGAGGGAGGAGGAGCACGGACCGCCACGGTCGAGTAACCTCCCAACACAAATAATGCCGAGTCCTACGTGGACACGCACACTCCGACTCGCTAACGTCTCAGATGCAGTGTTCTCTTCCCGCATGCGGGGGGCCTGCAGGTATAGCTCAAGCAGATACCGACATCACGTCGACCTCCCATTGAGGATCTGCCGATGGAGACGCTCGTCAGAGTGCACCATGATAGTGATCGCGTTCTTCCAAACAGACAGAAGAAACCGATTGACCCTATGCATTACATGACCCGCAGTCCGGAACATGACCCGCTCTCGCACTATGGCGCAAAACGCCCCGTGCCGACGACAGCGCAAACCACATCCACCGGCAGCCCCCACCGACGAGGACACAGCCTACGAGGCCTTCGTCCCGAAGAAATTCGGGGAGGCTCTAACCGCCGACCATATCGTCTTGGCCAAAGACGATGCCGCTGACAAGCATGGTGACAAGTACGCACTCGTCGAGCTGGACAGATACACTGGCATCTCGTCGTGCTGGACAGTACGCACTCGTCGTGCATGGCGTACCCAGCATCACATAAAGACGCAGCTACTACAGAGGCATCCTTCCAGCAGTTCATCGCCGCAAACGACGAGGTGAAGCACATATATACAGATAATTCCGGAGAGCTTCAGAAGGCATGCCGCCAACTGGGATGGAGACATGACACTAGTACTCCTTATCGTCCACAAACAAATGGATTGATTGAGCGCGCTGTCAAGATCGTCATCCTCGGTGCGAGAGCTGTGTTGCACATGTCTGGTCTGGGACACGAATGGTGGAAAGAGGCCATGCAAGCCTTCTCCTGTGGACATAACTTTGTGCATGCATCCACAGGCGTTGCCGCCCTTAGCGATGGGCATACTGAAGACAGCTCATGAGATGCGTTTTGGTGAAAATTCCCCCGGGCACTGCATCCCATTTGGTGCTCGGATATTTTGCAAATGCCTCAATCCCGAGATCAACGACGAGACTGCAAAGTTGAAAGAGAATACTCGGGAAGGGTTATATGGGTTACCATCTACACTCAGGTGGACGCTGGTCTGGTGATTACCTTGTCTTGGATGCGGCTACGTGCGCCAAGAACCCTGACGGCGACCTGTGCCACGTGCACAGAGTCAAAAGACATCATCATCCCCGACGGCAAGTTCACCTACCCTGTGAAAGACGGTGCCCTGCGACATCACAACCCCGAGGCACGCGACGAGGTCAAGGCATCTACTTCTCGCCCCTTGGGCGACAGACCTATGCCCGACCGTCCACTTGCCTACCCAAAGGAGTGGGATGATCCATCTATGATGACGATGGACGACAACGTCGCTGATGCTCACCCATCGGCCTCCGAGGTTGCCGCGCCGGCACCGGAGCCCGACTACTGGGAACAGCGTGGATATTGCGTCATCCGACCCATCCGTATTCCACGCAGACAATTGTTCATGCCAACGGATGACGTTATGAACAACCCTGTACCTGTTGATCAGCTCGATGTGACACGAGACTTCGAGACGACTTCTACTTTCGACGGAGAAAGTACCTTTCGCGATGTTTGGGGCGGTGTTAGCGCCACAGACCACCGAGAACTGAGCGAGCCTTGGACCGGCTTGGTTCGATTCTATGAGCTCCCTCAAACGTTGCCAGACGGCAAAATGGTGGTCCGCGGCCGCGAGGCCCGCGTACAGACTACTACGCGTCCAGACCACATTCTTCCCGAGCGTTGGAAGACCTTATCTCGTGGACAGCAAAAGAAGGAGATTGAGTACGCCGAAGATATCAAACAAGCGCGTGAGACTCGTGAACGAGCTGCGCTTCGAGTGTGGACCCGACAGGACAAACGAGCAAAACAAATCCGTACTACTACAGCTGGTGGACCCACATGGAATACCGTGGAACGACGAATTACTTACGATACGGACAGCGGTGCTGTCATTCGTGACGAGGACGTCAAGGGCGTGACCAACAAAGAGATTCTGTATGCCAAACTACCTGGTGGACCACGTGACATTTCTACAGTATTATACTACCGCCAACCCTCGCCGCAGCCTGCTGGAGCCTCACGTGCTCTGGTACTTGTCGACAGCGAGGGGAGCGACTTCGGGGCCGTGAACCCGCTCGCGCGCAAGTTCACCCCGTCGGTAGCAGCGCCCGCTATGCCGCGTGGGCCGACATGCACACCGGCACGCAGAGATAAGATTCCTGACTCCCCGTGGGCACGCCCAGCCCTTGTTACCAGAAATTTGAGTGAGAAAGAAGTTGCCGCATAACCACGCGCACAGGGGTCCCTACGCAAAGAATATGAGCGACTTGAGAAGAAACAGACATGGATTTTGGAGACTGTTGCTGAAAAAGATGATATTGAATCACAGGCGATTCATACTTGGAAGAAAGTTCACTTCTTCAATATCTTGGAGCTCTCTTCAGTCAAACATGAAGAACTTCCCCCTGAACTACGTGAGTTCAAGGGCCGAGTGGTGTTTCAGGGCAATGCCGGCAAAGATGAAACCGGCTTGGCCGCCATATTCGCCGACGCTGCATCCAGTGCGTCGCATATCGAGGCTTCCAAACTTTGTGATGCTACTGCATTATTGCCAAAGTATGCGGGCGAGCGGGGCGACGCGCCCGGCGCGTGCACGCAGGCATTGCTGTGCGGAGACGGACGAATCGACCCAGTCGATACTTGGATTGCCATGCCCAAGTGGCGCCGACCTGCATCTTGGTCTAAAAACAAGAATCCCGTGTGCCGACTACGATTGGCACTATACGGACACCTTCTCGCAGGTGTTCTTTGGGGACGAAAGTGTCGCACGTGTCTGGATAGTGTTGGATTTGGGCCTATCCCAGGCAGGGAATGCGTGTGGAGACACAACAACTGGGATTGATACCTTCAGTATACGTGGACGACTTCAAACTAGCAGGACCAGCCACCAACCTACAAGCCGCCTGGGATCATATCCGCAAAAGTGGCATTGATTTGGATCCGCCTACTCCATACTCTCAATACCTTGGCTGTGGACAACAGGCATACGACGTACTGCAGAAAGTCATCGACAAAAGAATGTCTACCATTCGCCCTATGTTGCCTGCCCGCAGTGATTAAGCATATCATGCAGCTTAACAAGTTCGTGGAATACGACATGACATGCTTGGTTTTACTGATCAATGTATTGAGCGCTACCTGGAGTGCGCCTCCAAGCGTACCCATGGAGCAGGGTCACGTCGTAAACGGTCTGACTCACCGAGGGCTTCGCGATCCAAATCGCCTAGCTCCTCCGGGTCGGTCGTGAGACCCACTAGCGCGCTCAACGCACGGTCGCGATCATCCAGCCCAGCTGGATCGGTCGACAGACCCTCCACTACGACACAACCAACGACAGTCACATACGATGACCTACCCGACGCAGAAACTCCTGGCATCGAGGACACCTCCTTTACCGAGTCCGACTACTCCGACGAGGGTATCCTCGGCCAAGACGCGGCGAGTGTATTGTTGAAGATTCTCTATCTGGCACGCGGAGTCGTTTCGATCTTTTACATCCAGTATGTATGCTAGCCAGAGAAATTACCAAATGGAATACCACGTGTGATAAACGACTTCCTCGGCTGATATGCTACATCAAAACGACGCGTACACATTGTTTACATGGATGGATTGGCGATCTTTCAGACAAACTATCCATCGTGCTCTTCACTGACGCCTCGTTCGCCGATTGCATTACCTCCTCCAAGTCCACTGCCGGCGTCTTCGCGGCGCTTGTTGGACCCGGCGCGTTCTTCCCGGTCAACGCCGTGTGCAAGAAACATACAGTCGTATCGCACTCATCCACAGAGACCGAGATCGTTGCTCTTGATTCGGCGCTACGACTGGAGGGACTACCACTACTCTCATTCTGGGAGGCCGTGGTGGAGGTTGCCAACACCTGCAAAGAGAAGACTACTTGCCTGGGCTGCCTGGGACGCGCCGCCACGGCGATATGTCCGACGTTGGCCGCCAAAAAGAAGACGCGTAAACCATCGCCTCGCAAGGCATCCCCTACGCGGGGATCTTCTCCTAGCCGTAGGCAGCTACCGCTGAAGACGGAGCTACCTGTGCCTCCATAGAGGCGCGCGAAATCCCATGAGGGTACCGTGCTACACGTGGAACCAGAGCTTGCTCAGGAGAGCAGCTCTCCCACTGTGCATCTCATCGTCCTCGAGGATAACCAGGCCGTGATCAAGATTGCCCAAAAGGGACGTGCGCCCGCACTTCGTCATCTACATCGTACTCATCGTTTTAATTTGGATTGGATATGTGAGACATGCCAATTTGAACATATTGAGCTCAAATATGTAGGTACAAAAGAACAAATCGCATATATGATGACCAAACATTTTGAGCCAAAGAAAGCAGACCTCTGGAGGGATCTATTCGAACACTCGCTCATCTTTCCTGTTACCCCGTTACAGTGTTTTCCAAAGGATCCAAGGGGACCACTCCGAGGGCCTCAGAGGCCTGATGGTTTACCTCATGTCGCAGAACCTCCCAAACTGGATGGATGTCCGGAAATATGTAAGATATTACTTACCGACAAAGAAAAATGGGGCGAGGTAGGGTCAGAATGCGGAATCTTGTGTGTTGGACAAGCCAATCACGAGGGCGTATGTGCATGCATGTACCATATCGGTGTTCCTGCGGCGGCTACCGATTCGCGAACACCTCGAGCGAGGGCACGTTCACCGCGCGGTAGACACCCCCGTCATCCACCCTCACCACAGCATGGTACAGAGAGGTCTAGAAGACTTATTATTCGATCGTTCCGCAGCTGTTTTACCACTCGAGCGACGAAGCTTACCAGCATCTTGCTCGCTGTGTGCGAGACGCAATCAAGTGAGATCGGTTCTAACCCCGATCTCCCCATCCTCGAACCCCGATCCGCAATCAAGTGGGGCCAGGCATCGCCGCTCCACCTCAACGGCTGGGCCATCGCCTACGACTCCAGCTACGACCCGAACGCCGAGGACGACGACCGCGTGGGCTTCACGTACCGCGCTCAGACGGGTCGTCCTCGCGGCCCCGAGGATGGCTTCACCTACGTACATCATCTGCGCTTTGATCGAAGTGCAGAGTATGATCTACGAGTACCCGACGAAACCACCATTGTCGAAGTTACCCGCTCCGCGTCCATCGACGTGGCGAGTTGCATCGGCAAAGTTGTTGGAGGAGTAGGCGGCGACGCCCGCTATGAATACACTGCGACCTCGGCCACACCGTGGATGTCATTCATGAAGGCCATGTGCATGATCTCCAGCCACTTCACGCGTAACCCTTCTGTGCAAGAAAACGTTCGTGGCTTGCATGATCACTTGCATGGTGTGATTCCGAACTCACACCGCAAGTGTCCACCAATGGAGCTTGCGGCGGTGGCATTGAAGGCAGAGTGGATGATGATGCACAACGATTGGCCAAAAGTGGGCAGTGCATTTCTTGGGCAATATTCTGAAGACGGTGTTCAGGATACAAATCAGCTGTACAAGGATGGACTTTGTGCGCCTCACGATGTGTACAATAATGGTTTGACGACCCCCGGCTACGCTCCGAAACTTGGTCGCGCTGCGACCAAACTACCCGTGCGTCCACCTGGTATGGCCAGGACATCGGATACTGCGGGACACCTCGGCCACATTGTCGAGGATCACCTCGTCACCGAAGTGAGGGCGTTCTCCGATATACACCAGACAAGCAAATTCCGCCGCAAGCTCAGCACGTGGTTGACTGCACGCGGAGGATTCGGAGGCATCGGGTCAAGCCCCAAGACGGTGGCAACACCATCCGATCACCAAGACGGCTGAGGAATCCTCCCAGAGTATGACGAGAATCATTGGCAGCCATACGAGGAGGGATCTGTGCTCGTAGGAGAAACGCCTACCATGGAGGACCCTGGTCTTACCCCTGGTGCTGCTGTTGACCCGCTCGAGCTTGCACAAGCAAAATACAGCGCGTTCTGTGGTGGTCGATTGGTTTCCACTCTTCTTTCAGACATGGATGGCATGCGATCATACAGGAGGACCTGGGACTTCTTCTTCACCATGCCTTTGGCCCGTCAGGGCACGCATACACATGGGCAAATGTGTATACGGACTCCACATGGATCATGAATGCCAAGAAAGGATCCAAGGCCGCCGCGCACAAGAAATACCCTAGTTACGGCATCGACGAGCTCAACAGCCCACAGCAGCGAGATGCCCTCGCCAAGGCATCAAATGTTGGCCTCGTACTTCTATTTATGCCGTGCCTCAACCGTGCAGAATGCATCGGCGGCGCCACCCTCGAGCATTTGTCGACCGTTATCCGCGACGACATTATGATGTGGGCATTCTCCTTTGGCAATTACAAAGAATGGTTCAAACAGAACGACACGGCGATTGGCCAGGACTGCGTTCTATTGCCAGAGGCCGGTGGCGACGCCCGCTGCGATATGGCGCACCTCCGTGAGCAGCGTGCGCAGGCACAGGAGAACCGTATCGCAGCTATCCTTGCATCGCAGTTTGAGTCAATATTCGAACAGCGCAACATGATCATCATGATCCGCAAGGCCAGGGGCTTATCGCTGATGAACGACAATGCTTCCATGAAAGAGTGGCGTAAGTTGAATGAGCTCATATGGGAATATTGGGCTAACGACTTTCCTGCATACGTGAAACAAAGACACTACTGCAGGGGCATCAACGCCATGGTAGTCTGGAGTGCAAACGACATTGCCTGTGCTAATCATGGTCAGACCATGTTGGACACCCGTCGCCATCAGGAGCGCGCCCCTACCATCGTGCGCGAGCTCATACAGATGGACTGTGAGGGCGGCGGCCCGACGCTTATGCCAGTACATGTGAAAGTGGACTTGTCACGTTTCATCGACGTGATGCAGTACTTTCGTAGCCCCACCGTGATGGGGCCAGGCAAAGCGGCACAATGGGGCGCACGCCCAAACTTCGATTGGCACACGGGCGACCTGATCAGGACGATGCAAATGCGTGGTATTACAGTTCTTCCCCCAGACCACTGGATTGATGCGTACGACAGAGTCACGCCTCAGGCTTGGCATTCGAAACAGAATAATCACAATCTGGCGACGGTCACGACTCAGTTTTGTGATGCAGTATGCTACCGCAATTTCTGTGCATTGATCCAGTCATTACCATCGCAGCCTTATCCATTCAGACCTCTTATTCTGACTCCAATCACGGACGCACAGGCCTACACCCAGGCCGCAGAGATTATGGAGGCTCTTCAATTTCGTGAAAAGATGACCACCGAATGGAAGAGGAACCTCAGCCTCACGACGCTGATGACTCAGACTGCAGGAGAGATGGCTCATTTTGCCTGGATGGCATCTTGCGCCAGCGGTACTTTGCCGAAATCAATGCCGTTGGCAACAAGCGATCCATGCATGCCCATTCCTGTACTCGCAAAAGAGCCACCAGCGCCGGATCCTACAAAAACTATTCCTGCTAGCGATCCATACGGTGATGCATACGACGAGTTATTCAACCATCTTCTCCTTCTGATCAACGGCTACCCTGGGGCGTGGGCATCTTGGGAATCAGATGAGCAGAAAGAGCTCTTTCACCCCAAAATCGTGAAAGACACTAAGGATGCACACGCTGTTACTTGGGTCGTGTACGAGCAGTTCCTGCGCCAGATTAACGACCTGGACGGCGATGGCGACTCGACAAAATCACGCATCATTGCAGAGCGCAACAGATTGTGCTCCCATCGTGTCGGTCCTCGTATTGACAACCAAGATACTATTACAGCATGCAATGGTTTCTATACACAGAACGCCTTGGATCGTATTACATTGGGACTCACGGCCGACGCTCCAACTACTGCCTTCGGCGCGGCCGCTGGGACAGACCAGCAGACCGAGGACAGGCAGCCGCTGCCGCCAGGCCCACTGCCTGATCCACTGCCGCCAGGCCCGCAGCCGATCCCGCTACCAGAGCCATTGCCGCCTGGTCCGCTTCCGATTAGCACGCCCGCTGATCCATCGCCACCAGGCCCGCTACCGACAGCCGCGTCAGTCCCGATCCCCGATGACGACACTGATGTGGAGGCGGCGGAGCTGGAGGCAACTCCTGCTGACGACGGACCTTCTCCTGGTCAGCAATCGGATACGGTATACATACTGTCGTGGCAAGATTGTTGCGAACGTTCCTTGCATGAGGACACCAGCCAGATCCCGACATTCGACAATGCGTGCACCCCTCGTGAGTACACGCTTCAAGCAGTTCACGCGGATGATCACCCATACGTACCTCCTCCGTTGCGGGGCACGTTCGCGATCAATGGCATGGCTTGCTTGCAGGGCGATGATTGGACGAGCCAATTGTCATGCGACGATTGTGTGATCGCCCATGCGCCTGACATTGTTCAGTCTGGTTGTTTCCCATAATGGAAATGGATATCGTTCCCGCCGTACGACGAGGTACGCTACGGACCTGAGCTGCTCGATGAGTGGCTTGGCGATCCTGTTTGGATGAGCAAAGACATCGCGACAATGCTACGTCATGAGATCCACTACAAAAAGTTCCATATTGACAAATTCAATGATCGACGTGTCAACATATGGCCGAACTCGGCACAGCTCTCTTGGAATATTCCCAGCAATTGGCAATCATTTCAGGACATGGTTCAGTGGAAATTTCAAGAGCGTCGTGGACCCCACAACGGACCATCCACCGAAGCGGCCACGGCACACTTTAGAAAGGACGGTGAACCAGACGAATACATGGGCTGGACCGATTACTACCCGATCTGCGTCATTCGTGCGTTCCACAAGCACATTGACCCGCAGAAGAACCGGATCGAGATATATGCCAAACCAGTCCCCGATGGGAGCGATCCCAGCTGCTTCGATTGGAACAGCGTTATCGCTATCAGATGCGTTGGAGGTCACAGTTGCGTCAATCCACTCTCCAAGCCGTGGAATATTGGCTGGGGGAGTTTACAATGGACAGACGTGAAGTACCTCCACCGCGGCACGACACTTCGTGCCTGGCGAAGCATCCTCAAGTCAGGGATTATTCCAGGCTGTGTTGATCCGTCTTCCCAGAGAGAAGCATTTTCGAGGATCACCACGCGCGGAGGCATTCTTCAGTTCCAGTACCTGCGTGCAAAACGTCAAACATAATCCTCACACCTCGGTGCAATCGTACAAGTTCAAGCGCTACAAGAACGAGGTGGAGCTGGTAATCGACATGCATATTGCCATAAAGGCTGGATGCAGATTTTGGCTGGGAGCACAGGGCGCTATTATGACTGAGGATGTGGTTCCAGCCGCTGCTGTACTCGCCATTCGCCGTCGCGCACCACGCAGCGATAATGGCAGGCAGATATGGCCAGACGGCACTACGTGGGTTTACCCGCCACTGGCTGCGAGACAACCATTGAGCAATTACGAGATTTGCGCTGTTCCGCCTGGGACAGACACAATCGATGATCCTCCTGGGATTGCCCCAACTGGCATGGCCTACGACACGGCTCAGCAGCCACAGACACAGTCCGCTTCAGCATCATCGGCCCAGCGGCCAATCGCCCCTCAGCTGGGGGCGACCCCTGCTGGCCACACAGCTGACGCTGACGCTTTGGATGAGGCCATGGTCCGTGCGATGGTCAACAGTTGCGGGCACATCACAAAGGATAAATAATGGTTGGTAGTTATCTCACGTTGCAGAGAGGCCCTGCGACCCATTACATCAAAAATTACACAGAAAGATTGGGATCGACGGCCTATCTTCAACGATATCCGCACGGGGGACTTCATTATCGTCAAAAACTGGGGATCTACCAATTGCTACCACTATGACGATCACTTCCCCAAGGGCGACTACAACACGAAGGTGCGCATGAACAAGGGCCATACTTATGGACCAATCATTCATTTCGGAGTCTTCGAGAAGTTCTTTGCGGTACAAATACCTATTCTCCTCTGCGGTTTACGATGGGTAAACATATGGTATTGCGACAGAAATGCCCCTCAAGGGCGTTGTCTTTGCTATGCCAGTACGCGCATACATCAATCCGATTCACATGAATGTTGCACTTCAGGGCCCAGCTTCATGCAGCGATCAGATCTGTAAATTTACAGAATCAGGTGATCTACCATATCTTGGAATGCCGAGCATTTGCGAACCACGTATCCCACGTACGCCGACCAGGCGCCCCGCTCCTCGGACACCCGATCCCGACGAGCTGGTGACAACACCTGCCGAGGATCCCACGGCAGACGACGAGGGATCCCGACGCGACGCAGGCCAATCCAACGACCCTCTGGTAACTGTCATTGTGGATATATCGAACATACCACTCACAGATGAGGAAAAAGCAGCCAATGATACCATGAAAGCGGATTTGTCGGCAGAGGTTCACGCTGATGAGGACATTGGCTCGAGCATCCTTGATAATATCATTGACCCGCCAGAGGATTTCCTCAGCCACCCCGACTACGAGCCAGAAGATAATACCAGATGGATCTTGCAATCTCACGACCACCGCATGCACCGCTGGATGTCGGAGCTACTGGTGGACTCACCAATGATAAAGGTAAAACAAATTATCGAGGTGCACGCTGGCAGGTCCAACCTTGTGGTGGACAAGATAGAGTCATGCTTACGATTTGAGATACAATTTGGTCCAACAACAGAGGCATGCCAAATGGATTACGATCATACCCACAAATGGGCACGCGACTTACCGATTTGCAGTGCAGATTGTGTCTTCAAAAAGATGGCACACTACCTGGACCCAGAAATCATTGAATAATCGACCGCGGGCATCTTTCATTGGATTTCCAAAGTGTACCAAATCATATTGTTGGGCAGCATCAAGGAGCTGCGTGATTTCACCAATGATGCTATCTATCAGAACCATCCTGCCCTCAATACGTTGCGTGCTCTCTTCACACAATGCATCAGGACACGTGGCAACCCAGGCTTCCCCGTGTGGAAGGGGCCGGTGGAAACGCCTGCCGCGCCTGACCTGGGCGATCCAGGCGCCGACCAGGATGTCCCCAGGGATCCAGGTAGCGTTGCTTCTGCAGCTCCCGACCAAGAGACCATGGTACATATCATAGCCAATACAAAGAAGATTGACCGCAAGGTGGGCGATAACGAGGCCATCTTGCAGGCAGAGGCAACTCGCATACGTGCAGACAACGTGCACCATGGTGATACTGATACCGCGGACACCGACACCTCCAGGTACGCAGGACTACCGGGGGAAAGACTGTCTAGGATTGAGATCGAGGGGATCGGCCGATCGATCGCCTCCCGTCCGACCGCTGAGATCCATCGTGAGGCAATGAATCAAATCGGCCGTGGTCTTGCTTCCACCGACGGTGGCGCCACCCGCTGGGGATCTCTTGGGCACCTTGCTATCTCTGGGGCCCCTGAAGAGATCCGGCATGATATAGCGCGATGTCGGAATTGCGATCGTTTTCTGTCTCTCGGAATTGTCACAGGTGACGGTACAATTTGTGATATCTGCTGGCAGTACACTGTCTATGTAGGTGCTACTGGCGAAGGTGGCGCCGTGGAGAGCGACCTGGCATACCTCCAGAAGTTGAACCACTGGATCAAGGCGAACCTCTCCCAGGACGACATCACCAGGTGCATGACAGATGGGGCGCTTGTCCACATGATGGGCAAGCGCTCCATGGCTGGTCAGGGGAAGGATACCTTGAGGAGATTCGCGAAGAAAGCTGCGGAGAGATATCAGAGGTGGGTTAACGCAGGCTCCCCTCCTGCACACATGTGCAGGCTGATGGGCGAGACTGAGGACGACAGACCTCTATGCCACCCCTCCGCCAATCTCGTTCAGCGTTTCCTGAGTGACATACGGTTCCACCACCAAATGACAGCCGCTCGCACTGAGACTGGCAAAAAGGCCTTCACCATCGAAGACATGCGTGATGCTTGTGATATTCACGATCACAGCGTCAGGCTTGGCTTCGCTGGTCGGAGAAATAGGTGGTTGAACACTGGTAGACTCGACAGAGGCACTAGGCAAGAGCGTGGTCTTATCACAATTGCCCTTCCCCGCGGGGGCGGCGCTTGCGAGAAAGTCGCGCAGCGCAAGCTTGCCGCGCTGGCCACCATCGAGCCTGCCATGGGATCTGCTAATCAAAGGGGGGTGAGTTCAGGGACTAGAACCGATCCGATCGATCCTGATCCACACTCTTCGCATTCATATGGCGCCATGGGGCCGCGGCAGCCGCGGCGCCCGCCGCCGCCGCGCCCTGCCCATGGCGATGCTGCTGGATCCCGCGCCTCTGGCGCGCAGGATGACATGCCCGCTGGGCCGCGCGGCGCCGCCGCGCAGCGGGGGGGCAGCGACGCCAGCCGCAGACCAACACCGCCTCCACGTGCCAAGCGGGCGCGTGCGACAGAGGACTACGCGACGTGGTGGCGCAAGAACCTGGAGGAGAGCCAGTGGGGCCCCAGGTACTGGGGCTACTACGCCAAATGCTGGATATACATCGCGGACAACAACGACGAGTTCGTGTATGTCCGCGACCTGCGCAACAACGGCAGGTTTCCCAACTGGACGCCCATGACGCCCCGGGGGACATTCACGACGAGCTACATCGCCGACGATGGCCACAGGGTGTGGAACAGGAGGTTCTACATGACAGGAACCTCGTAGTTCAGTCGGCCGCAAGGCCCACCGCTCGATTGGCTTGAACTTCATCTTAATACAAGTTCGCCTCGAGCAGTGATTAACAGTATAATTTTAGGCCACTTCACTATCCAAGACAAGTGGCCACACTTACATTTGTGAAACCCAAGGCAGACTCGTAAGGAGCAACGCCGAGGGGGGCAACCAATTGCGTTTTTTTTTTTTTTTTTTTTTTTTTTTTTTTTTTTTTTTTTTTTTTCCTCCCCCTCCCCCTCCAATTTTGCGTGTTTGCCAACGCGGCTTTACGCGTGACCATGCGTTTGTTTTGAGATTTATACGTGTTTCTTAACACTGTCGTGTTCCTCACCACGACTTCATAATACATTTTTTTGCGCATTCTTCACATTATAAATACATTGCGTTGATAATGATATGATGACCAGCTCTAGTTTGCGAGCTGGTGGCAACACCTGCCGCGCTCAGGCGCGGCGGCTTCTGATGTTGCTTTAATTTGATCAGATCCTCTTGCTCCGCCCACCCGTGTCTCATTATTCTCCGCCCTCGAGTGCCGAAGCGTTTTTTTGGGGCGCACCGGGGGGGCATCGAAGTGTGCTTGGCGAAGAAACAGGGACCCGGGGTGTTCCTTCTTACCTTTTCTTGTCTAGTCGTGACAGCCTTGTGCTACGTTTCCTTTTGCACACCGCTGTCGCGATTGGGGCGCAGCTGAAGCGATGCAGATTTCACGCTCAGCTGCCTAGCAGTGCTGAGGATTTGAGGAGTAAAGGGGTGACAGGTTCTTTTCTCCTGTTCCCGAGTCCTGCCCTCGCGGGCGGGATTCGGGACGGGGGGTGTGAATAGAACCCGTATAGTACCCTCATATATACTCCTTATCCTCACCTCTCCTGCGCCTGGCCGTTTGGGCTCAGGTATTGGAATAGATCGATCAGACCTTTGATCGTGCAGGAGGAAATATCAATCTTTCTCTCCTTTCCTCTACCAGCGGATCAGGGGTTCTGTACCTTTGTACTCTAACCCCATTCACAGCTGCTGGCTCTTCCTCGGTCGAGTTTCCCGTTTTTACTGCTTCTTTCTGTCTCGCCCGTCGGCGAACCCAGGGGGGA
>CAUYUJ010017390.1:35831-70070 GCA_963575745.1 Prorocentrum cordatum | reverse complement strand
TGCTGATGACGATGATGATGATGCTGATGATGATGCGGGCGAAGACTATTTTGCTTGTGATGATGACGACGATTATGTTGACACTTCTACTGACGATGATTAGGATGATGACGACGACTCCGACGACGCCTATGATGCTGATGAGGAGGAGGATGTTCATGGTGATGATGATCATTACAATGATGACGATCATGAGGATATTGACGACGATGATCAAGATGATGATGATGATGATGATGATGATGATGATGATGATGATGATGATGATGATGATGATGATGATGATGATGATGATGCTGATGATGATGATGATGATGATAATGCTGATGATGATGATGCTGATGATGGGTGATGATGGTGATCATTCTGTGGACGATGATGATTACGATGACAATGCTGACACTGCTGCTGCTGATGATGACGGTGATGATGATGGTGCTGATGATGATGATGATGATGGTGGTGCTGGTGCAGGTGATGATGCTGATGTTGCTGATGCTGCTGATGATGCTGATGCTGCATTTCCGCCTACGGCCGCCGCCCTCTGCCCGGGGGATCGGGGGAGAGAGGCATATCGGCGCCGTTGCCTCCTGTCCAGGCCCTTTGTTGACTTCATTGCTGGATTCACTGTTGAGCCACAGACCACAGAGTGAGTGATCATAACAGCGGTCATCTTTTCCCATATTAACGTGCCGTTTGGTGCACGCAGTCTTTTGCTTGCTTGCTTGCCTTTCCAGGATCGATCCGATCCGATCCGATTCGATTCGATATCGAATTCGGCCCGCCCGATCCCATTTGGCTCACATGTTCCGAAGATCTGGTGCATCTCGATGCTCGGCTGTTGTGAGGCTGATCCGATTTGATTCCGACCCCGTGACGGTGTGGTCTGATCCGACGAACGACTGGATCCGATCCGATTTCGAAGTTGGATGTGGATTGCTGCTGCATTCCTTCGTTTCTCGGGTCGGACGAGAACACGGGGGACTGGGGAAGGGGGGTGGGTACGAACTGTGCTGCGTACAGCCGGTTTCGGCCTCGCCGCTGAGCGCTTTCTTCGATCTATTGGCGCCTCCGGCGCCAGGCGGCGCTGGGAAATCCAGCTGCGTGAGCCGATTCACTACCCCCCTTTGCTATCCTCCCTTTTAATCGGCCCAGGGAGCAGGAGGAGGAAGAGGAGGATGAGGAGGAGGAGCAGGATGAGGATGAGGCTGAGGATGATGATGGTGAGGATGATCAAGATGATGCAGATGATGTTGATGATGCTGACGATGACGACGATGATACAGCTTCTGATTATGGATACTGGATGATGCATACTGGATGACGGGGTTGATCAGGATAATGATGATTCTGGTCGTTATGGTGTTGATGGAGGATGTCGAGGATGGTAACGATGATGATTCTGATTGTGTTGGTGATGGTGCTGCTGCTGCTGCTGCTGCTGATGATGATGATGATGATGATGATGATGATGATGATGATGGTGATGATGATGATGTTGTTGATGATGATGATGATGATGATGCTCTCCTTCCGAGTCGTCCCGTGCGTGCGGTGCTTGCGACTCAGCAGGATCTTGCGAATTGTGATCACGATGTGCAGAGTTCTGCCCCTGGCCTCCATCTTGGTTCTCCGTATCAAGGACGAGGGAATTCCGAACCACACCAAGGAGGAAGAGGCGATCCGTGCTTTGTCAGGGCTTCTTCGCAAAGGGGAAATGCGTAGCCAGCCCTTGGGAGCGTCCTTCTTCTTGGTCTATGGCGAGCCCTTGCGGCGCTCGTTGTGGTCGTCGTGGTAAACAATCGAGGTCGTCGCCGTGGCCGCCTGTGGTCGTGGTCGTGGTCGTGGTCGTGGTCGTGGTCGTGGGCGTGGTCCTGGTCGTGGTCGTCGTGGCCGTGGTCGCGCGTGGCCGTGCTCGTGCTCGTGGTCGCGGTCGTCGTCGCCGTCGCGCGTGGCCGCCGTGCTCGCCGCGAGAGGCCGGCGGCGGCGCGGCGGCCTCCGGCGCCGCGCGCGCGGCGGCGCGCGACGCAGTTCCTGTAGCCGCGGCGCGCGCGGCGGCCGCCAGCGCGCCGCCGGCGCCGCCAGCGCGGCGGGCCGGCGGGCCGCGCCGCGCGTGCCCACGATCGCCGCGCCCAAGGGCGCCTCCGGACGGCGCCGGCCTTCGCGAGCACACGGTCGTTTTTTTTTGTTTTTTTTTTTTTTTTGTTTTCTCTTTTTAATCTTTTGGTTATTTCTCGTGTGTTCGGGGAGCGATCTGAACCCCGAGCCGCCCGCCCCGTCCCTGTTGTCGTTCGGCCGCGGCCTCTCCTCGCCCCTCCTCGGGCATGGTGGCAAGATTCGCTCCAGCGGCATCCCCGTTCAATCAGGGGTGGACAGAACCCCCAACAGTGACACGTCGATTAGTGAATTGTCCGTTTTCGGTTCTCGAGATGGCGCCGTGGCCGATATTTTCCAGGCTTGCGCCCGCCAGGTTTGGGCCTCAGGTCGTTTTCACTAAACCACGTTTTGTTAAAGGGGGGTCTGTCCATCCCCGATTCAAGCATCCCATCGCCAGCGCAGACGTCCCCTGCCTAGCCGCCGAGGCAAAACAGTTTTCTCGTGGGCGAAGATCAGGGGCAACGGTGGGGGGGATGGGCACAGGGGGGATGCGTCGACCTTCAATCGCCTGGTGGTCGCCGATGGTCACCAGGCGCGTTCCGCTACTCGCGAAGTGCCTATTCGCAAACGGCCGAACAAAAACATGTATCCCTACTCCAGATTTCGTAATAAAAGGGAGGGGGTCTGGACCCTCCAAGACAACCCATTTCAGACGTCTCCCGTGGGAGAGAACCCTCCAAAACATCGCCCCCAGACCCCCCAGGCCCTCCAAGATGGCCTGGAAGAGACCCCCCCCCCCCCGAAATGAGACCCCCCCCTCCCTTTACTACGAAATCTGGAGTATCCCTACATGTAATAGGTCGTCAATCACCCGCGGCGGATCCAGGCCCTTTGTGAGCAGTTGGCCTGCGCGTCGTTGGAGCGCGCCCCCCGCCGCTGCCCGACCGCCGCCTGGCCCTCTTGGCGGGGCACCCCGCCCTGCGCTCCGAGCCGAGCCCCGCCCCGGCGGGCGAGCGAGCGCCCGACGCTGGCGGAGCGGGGCTCGGGATGGAGGGTTTCTCCGAAGGGCTTGGGCGACCCGTCCTCCTCCTCCTCCTCCTCCTCCTCCTCCTCCTCCTCCTCCTCCTCCCCACTCCCTCTTTTCCTCCCCCTCCCCTCTCCTCCTCCTCCTCCCTCCTCCTCCTCCTCCTCCTCCTCCTCCTCCTCTCCCTCCTCCTCCCACTCCTCTTTTCCCTCCCCCCTCGCCCCCCTCCTCCTCCTCCTCCTCCCTCCTCCTCCTCCTCCTCCTCCTCCGCCTCCTCCTCCTCCTCCTCCTCCTCCTCCTCCTCCTCCTCCTCCTCCTCCTCCTCCTCCCCTGCGCCGCGGAGGAGGGACCCCTGGCATCCAGCCTGCCCAGGGCCGTGGAGAGCTGCGATCGGGGGCCTGTCGCCGACCTATCGGCGATGTGCCGCCCCCTCGGGGTTGATGCTTCCCCACGTGTGCCTGCCCCCCCCCCCGATCGTTGCCCCTCGGAGGAAAAGACGGCCGTCTCCGCGGCCTCGCGGGCTGGGCCCCCGGGCCGCGACCCCGCGGATATACCCTCGGCGGGACGCGTCCGCGCGACCGCGTCTCCGCAGGTGTCGCGCCCCGGAATCCAGACCGCGAGGGCGCGGAGGCAGATGTGTGCGCCGCTCGTGATTCTCGTCGGTTCTCGGCGGTTTTCCAGCCTCGGGATGGCAACCTCAGGAGGGGATAGGTTAACCTCCGGGTCTCTGCACGAAGGAAATGGGTACGGAAAGAATGTGTACAGTGCCCAACAGCAGTTCCTGTTCACTTTGAACAGGACTCGCTGTCCGCGCCGCCGCGGCCTGTGCCCATTCGAGACAGAAGGCCGCCTGCCCCACAGTGGCCGCTCTTGGTCTGGGACAACATTTGCTGTTGAGCATTGTGCCCACCTTTTCCGTACCCATTCCGGGCGTCCAAACCGAGGGGGAGTGCGAACAAGGTTCTATTTGCCGAATGTGCTTGCAGGCGCGTCCATGTGTTTCACTTTGGCCCAGCAGGGGATTTGTGCAAGGGCATGTGCCTGCGAGGCTGCATGATCACTCCATGAACGGCCTTGGAAGCCTTGACATTGAAAGGCTGATGCTGGGGGGGACAGCGGTTCCGTCGGTTCGTCGGTTCCCGGCGTGTGTCCCAGCTGCGGGATGCGTGCCAGCGGCTGCGCCTCGCCGGGAGTGCTCTGGAGTTGTGCTGCCCGGATCGTCCCGAGCCGCCGCCGGAGAGCCGAACGACCCGACGGCCAAGGGGCAACGTTAGTCACCACCCACCAAACCACCCCAACCCAACCCGAAGGCTCAGATTTACCCTCGATTTCCAGTGGGGGGGGTGTCGGGAATCATCGAAAAAACACATGTGGAACCCTTATCCCCTCCAACCCGAAATTCGGGTCTTCGGGTTGGGTTGGGGTGGTCTGGTAGGTGGTCAGTTAGAGGGGGATCGGCTCAGGTGCGGTCGGACTGAGGTATCAGATCGAGGTCGGTTCTGGGAGGGTACTCTCCAAGCTCTTCGTCTTCGTCTTCGTGAGGGTGTTGTTGTGAATTTTTGGGGAGGGTGGCCGCTAAAGGCCTTTGGTATTGGTCCCCCATTTTCTACCGGCGGTGAATGGGACTGGTCCTAAAACCTCCTCCCCCTTTCCTAAAACCTCCTCCCCCCTTCTCCTGCTCCTCCGCCTCCTCCTCCTCTTTTTGCGTGGCGGGTGCCGCGGTGGCAAATGATTAGATACGCCTGATTATTGGTGGGGTCCCAGTCCTTCAATAAGGCCGCCGGAAACATGACTAGTTACCCCCTGTTGGGGGGATTCTACAGACTTTCCAGGGTTCCCCTCGAGTCATGTTCAATTTTAGGGTGTTTTGGCTGGCGGAGGGTCTCATGCTTTTGAAGGGGGTTATTATGTCTGAGGTCCGACCGTATACACTCTAGGCGATGCTTAAGAAAACCCATGTTTTCGGCCAGAGTCTCGATTATTCTCAATTTTTAAAGTAAATCCCAAGATTTGAATAGACATTCTGGGCTTTTATTCAAAATCTGAGACTATGAATTTCTTAACCCATGATTTCTTAAGCATTTCGCAGGGTGTAGGCTAACCTCAGGGGGGATAGGCTGTTTTTCACGGGGACAGCCCAGGGTTCGAGGTTTTCTGGCTTTTCCGTCTGTTCCCGGCGGCCTGCCGGCCTCGGGGGATGCGTTCCAGCGCTTGCGCCTCGCCACGAAGAGTGCTGTGGGGCTGCCCGGCTCGTCCCGAGCGGCCGCCGGCGAGTCGAGTTGGGACCCGAAGATCAAGGGGCAACTTTTCACCACCCACCAAATCACCCCAACCCAACCCGAAGGTCTCGATTTGCCCTCCATTTCCAGTTGGGGGGGGTCGGGGAACATCGAGAAAACACATATGGAACCCGTGCCCCCCCCCAACCCGAAATTCGGGTCTTCGGGTTGGGTTGGGTCGGTCTGGTAGGTAGTCAACTTTAGGGGGTATGGGCTCACGCACGGTCGGACTGAGGTATAAGATCGAGGTCGGGTTTGGGGAGCGTATTTTGGTGCTCTTCGTGCTTGCTTTTGTGTTGTTGTGACTTTTGGGGGAGGGCCACCGCGAAAGGTCTTTAGTTTTGTCCCCCCCCCCTTCTCTTGTCCCCCCCCCCTTCTCTCGGCGGTGCATAGGACTGGTCCTAAAACCTCCTCCTCCTCCCCCTCCTCCCTTCTCCCCCCTCCCTCCTCCTCGTCGTCCTCCTCCTCCTCCTCCTCCTCCTTCTCTCCTCCTCCTCCTGCTCCTCCTGCTCCTCCTCCTCCTCCTCCTCCTCCTCTGCGCAGATTTCCTGGATCGGTGCTGGACCCCCTCCCTGGCCCGCGGAGTTTGCTAGGGGCGGCGCCCGAGGCGCCGCCAGGGGGCTCCAGCGCCGATCCGAGGGTCAGTGTCGTTCAGCCGATCCCTAACCCCATCCTGATCCCAATCCCGATCCCTACCATCTTACTACCCCAGTTGGGGATATGCCTCTCGAAAGCCGAAGGGAACAGCCTACATCCCCATCCAGGGGGCTGGATCGGCCAGTGGGGCCCAGGACATGCCAGTGGGTATAAGAGGGATCGGTTAATCCATGCCCAGAGGAATCTGCGCGGATATCAGAGTTGTGATGCTTATCTTCATTCGGGCATGCCCCTCGACAGGAGGAACATTCAACAATAGCCGAAACTAGTCAGCGGACGATTTTTCGACTGTTATTGTTTTTGGTTGCACTTGTTCTGGCAGCTCTTGATATATATATATATATATATATATGTACACACTTATATAGATAGTCGAACATCTGCCTGTGGGAGGACATGCCCGACCTGATGTCTGTATTCTTTTTTTTCTTGCCCTGCCGGGAGGGGGCGGGGGGACGCGTCGACCCCCGGTCGCCTGCTGCTCGCGGGCGGCGAAGGCAACGGAAGGTTCGCGGAGGCCAGCGGAAGTGGAACGTGTCGCTCCCAGCAACGCAGTGGCGGTAGTGCCAGGTGGGAGCCCACCACCACCTCCTCCACCATCTCCACCTCCTCCACCTCCTCCTCCTCCTCCTCCACCTCCACCTCCTCCTCCACCACCTCCTCCTCCTCTTTGACGCTGCGTAGACGTGGATTGGAGTCCTCCTCCCCCTCCTGCCTCCTCCTCCTCCTCCCTCCTCCTGCCTACTCGTGCTCCTCCCTCCTCCTCCTCCTCGTCCTCCTCCTCCTCCTCCTCGTCCTCCTCCTCCTGATCCGCCACGTCCTCCCCCCACAGGAGGGAGGACGGAGGCTCGTGTGAAAAGCTCAGCGCCACGACTGGTGCGAGCCGATCGCCGGCGCCCTCGCAGCGCCCAGGGGCCCTGCGCGCGTCGGCCCCGCCGCGCCCCCTGGCGGCGGCGCGCCGGAGAGGGGCAGCGCGGGAGCCAGCTGTGGCCTCGGGGCCTCCGCCTGCGCGCCCTCGTTCGGGGGCGGCCAAGGAGAGGGGGGGGGACGGCTGGGGCTAAAAGTTGGGCCTGTCCCTCTACAGGGGGGGTATTCAAAAATAGTCCAACAATAGTCTGGGGGCGATTTTTTAAAAATCTGACTCGTATAAACTATTTTTGAGTATTGGGCGGGTATTTTTTTGAGTATCTTTTTTTTTTCGCTCAAAATCCTCTAGGGGGGCACGCCCGACTTAAGACTAGGGGGGGGGGGATATCATGGCGGGGGCCATGATCGTTCCTCGGATTTCGCGGCGCCTCTTCTCATTTGATTGCGTTCTTTGCCCTCCCCCTGGGCCGCGCACGTGCCGCCGGCCATCCCCCCTCATGGACTTGGCCGCGACCGATTCGTGCCTCCTCCTGTCGAGGCCCCCCACAGTCAAGCAGTGACGAAGCATCCTGGCTCGCCTACGTGCCCACCAGAGAATGCTCTAAGAACCTCTTGTGGTCTGCGCGCAATGTTGTTTGAACATTTCTGGGTGTAGCCGTCCTGTTTTAACTCGTCGGGTTTATGTTCTGAGATGATCGGCGCTTGCATGCTCTCCTGCCTCTCCCCCCCCGCCGTTTTGGCTCCTACAGAGGCCTCTGACCTCTGACCGCGTCGGGAGGGGACCCCTTTGGCCTTTCGCGCGCTTGCGAGGGAAACATACCTCTATTTCAACACTTGTAGCGGAGCTTCAGTGAAGCTGGTTCGTTCCAAGGGTCTACGGACTGCTGTGCTTGGAAATCAGGGCAGCAAGCCCACAGCGGTGCTGTGCGGAGCGTCTGTGACGTCGGCCCTTGCGCGTCGGTGACGCGGCTGCGCCTGGAAGGCAGGGCAGAAAACACACGTCGGTGCCGTGCAGAGCGCCAGTGACGCTTCACAGTGCGGAGCGCCAGGGAGCGGCCGCTCCTTGCGTAAGCTGCGCCTGGAAGTCAGGACAAGACACACGGCGGTGCCGTGAAGAGCGTCGGTGGCGTTTCACACTGCGGAGCGCCTGTGGGCGGCCGCGCCTTGCGTGACAGCGAACTTTACAGCCACGATGTTCAGTCCGTACGCAGGTGCGGGATCCCCCGTGGAGCGTGACGAAAACGCCTTGGCGGAGGCAGCCAGGGCGATGGCGTGGCGCGCCGAGGAACGGAGTTCCGGCAACGTCGCCACCCAGTACGATGGCGATGCAGCGCGGGCACAGGATGACACCCCCCGACCGTTCGCGGGTGCAGTCGCGCGATCTGTCCGCGACGCCGCCACGCAGCGGAGAAAACGATGCGGAGCAGAAAGGGACCGCGACGTCCGAACCTAGTGGCAGACCGATGCGGAGGAGAGAAGATGCGCCAGCGGAGCTGGCCGCGCAGCTGACTGGCGGGCTCTCGATCACGAACAGTCGCCCCGCGACCCGCGGAGCGGGCGGTGGCCGGAGCCGCCGCGCTTGGCCAGAGTCTGCCACAGGCGGCGCGTGGGAAGAGTGGCAAGGGAGGTCGTCGGACGCTGGGCAGGGAGGCGGTGCTTCCAAAGCCTACTGATGGTCCAACCAAGCCTGGGGAGGACCTGAGGACAGGGAGGCGCCCCGCTGGACTCGCACGGTTTGCGCCAGCGCCAGGAGTGCCTCGGCGCCCAGCGGGGCGGGCCCAGCGCGTCGTGGGCCAGTCGTGAGACCAGGCACGGACGGAACCTTCAGGGCAGGCAGTGGAGCCCTTTTCCAGGAGCGACAGGAGTGGCGGCGCCGTGGGCCCGCGCCGTGGACCGAAACCACGCTCCGATCCGAACGGCAACATGGGCCGCCGACCCGCTCGGGCACAGCGCGGAGCGTAGCTGGCCAGCCGAGCAGTTGGAAAATGCGGATGGCGGAGTTGGTGGAGCTAGTTGCGGAAGAGCTCCGATGGCGACGAGAGGGCGCGGAGAGAGCCACGAGAGGGCGGCGCGCCGAGGTGCGCTGGGAACGACGAGCGGGGAGACGACGAGAACCGCGACGGAGCGCCGATGATGGCGACGAGTCAATGAGCGACCCGTGCTATCCTTGGGGCTCTGTGGCAGAGGATGATGAAGACGCCTGCGCGGAGTCCTCTCTGAGCGGTGGCCAGGGAGATAGCGGGCCCCGAGAGTGCGCGCCCAATTGGTGGCTGGCGGCCCCGGCCGCGCGAGCAAGAGCTCCGCGAATCCACGTGAGCGGCCGGTGACTTGCTCGTTCGAGCAGAAGCCTCGCCAATCCATGCGTTTCACAGTCCTTGTATTTTGTGCGTGTAGGTGCCGCCGCACAGCTCCCGGGTCACAGAGATCTGGGCGTGGGCGGACGGGGTTCGAGGCAGGGAAAAAGGTGAGAGTCAGAATTGATGATAGGCACTGGCATGCTATCCTGCATCTCCCCCGCCGCTGTTTTGGCGCAGGGGCCTCTGGCCGCGTCGGGAGGGGGCCCCTTTGGCCTTTCGCGCGCTTGCGAGGGAAAAGAGCCTCTACTTCAACCGTTTTTATTATCATAACGTTTCTGGGTTCGAAGAACATGTCGTGGTAGGCCTATAGGAATGCCAGGACGGTTGGTCCCTGCTCAATGCCCTCCTCCCTCGTGCCTCCTCCTGTCCAGGCCCCCCGCAGTGGCCGCGTCGCTGATGCATCGCTGATTCCTCGGCGATGCGGCTCACTCTCGGGCCCGGGTGTTTTTCCGCGCCGGTGCGTCGCCGATGCGTCGGCGATGCGCCGGCGACGCGGCGCGATCCTCCGACCCCATCCACCCGGACCCCATCAGGGAGGCCCCTGTCCTGCCCCGCCTCCTGCCCCCCCGGGAGGCTACAGTGGAGGCCCACGCCAAGAAGCGCCACGCTTGCCTCCAGGTGCTCTGGGTTTCTTGGGTTGTGATGGTTTCGCGACGGAAAGCGTGACGTTCCCACTTCAAAAATCGATGGGCGTCCTGGGGTCTCAGGGTGGGCTTTCTTGTGGAAGGTCTCTTGTGGTCGGGCTTCCGCTGTAGCGATTCATTGCTGATCGTGTGTCGGCTGATGCGCTGTGCGCAGCCGTTGGCGCCAGTCCGTCGGGGCAGCCGAGCTGTGCAACCAGGGGGGAACCCCAACAATTCTCGTTGGCCACGCAACGTCGGCTTCGTCGGAGTGTATGCTCTGCCATGCCACGCCTCCACCCTACTCCCCAGCCCCCTCCTCCTTCGCCTCCTTGTTGTCTTTCTTTCTATTCGTCCCCGTCCCGATCCCCCTTCCCCGTCCAGTTCCCCGTCCTCCCCCCCCGCCCTGCCCGCCCCTCTCCTTCCCTGCCCCCTCTCCCCTTCTCATCCTCGCTCCCTCCTTCCCTGGTTGGCGTGCGCTGCAGTCGCGCTTCCTCGTCGCCGTCTTCGTCGTCGTCGTCGTCGGTCGTCGTCTGTCGTCGTCGGTCGTCGGTCGTCGGCCGTCGGTCGTCGGTCGTCGGTCGTCAGTCGTCGGTCGTCGGTCGTCGGTCGTCGGTCGTCGGTCGTCGGTCGTCGGTCGTCGGTCGTCGTCGTCGTCGTCGTCGTCGTCGTCGTCGTCGTCGGTCGTCGGTCGTCGGTCGTCGGTCGTCGGTCGTCGGTCGTCGGTCGTCGGTCGTCGGTCGTCGGTCGTCGTCGTCGTCGTCGTCGTCGTCGTCGTCGTCGTCGTCGTCGTCGTCGTCGTCGGGGTTCTCCAAAGCCTCCCTCTCCGTCCCCGTCGTCCTCGTGGCCGCGGTCGCCGCCGCCGCCGCCGACGGCCCCACGGCGCGTTGGCCCTGAGACCACAACGGGGGCCCCGCCGCTTCCGCGCCGGGGCCGCTCGTTCGCGCCGCCGCCGCCGCAGCTTCCAGCGGCTTTCCGGGGGCGGCGGCGCGAGCGAACCGCCGCCCTCCGCGCAGCCGCCCCCGCCGCGCAGCCGCAGCCGCGGGCGCGCCCTCCGCGGCCCCCCCCCGGCGGGCCGCGCACCTCGGCCGCCCGGGGGGGGCGCCTCGGGCGGTCGGAACCCCGGGCGGCCGGCGGGCGCCGCGCGCGGCGGGCGCGCCGCGGGGTCGAACGCGGGGGCGCCAGGCGCGGCGTGCACTCGAGGCGGCGGCGGCGGCCTTGTCGTCGGCGTCCGCCGCCGCCGCCGCCGCCGTCGCCGTCGCCGTTGCCGTCGCCGCCGCCGCCGCCGCCGCTGCCGTCGTCGTCCTCGACGAAGTCGCCGTCGTCCTCGCCGCCGCCGCCGATCACTCGGCGGCCTTCGCCGGCTTCCGCAGGCTTTCAGCGGTTCTCGAAAGTTCTCGGATGTCCTCGGGAACCTCCCAGACGATTCCAAAGGTCGTCGTCGTCGTCATCGTCGAAGATCTTTCGTTTTCCTCCCCTCTCTTATTCCCTGCGCCAGCCAGAACTTCTTACGCGCTTGGGCCATGTGTGGCGCCATGAAGCCCTTCTCCCTGCCAAGATACCCAGTCCTCAGGAGGAGTGCGCTCTGAAGGGCCATGGCGTACTCGTGGCTTCTGTGCCGAGTGCGCGGTGGTTGCGCTTCAGCCTGGTGAATCTGAAGAGGCGTCTGGCAGTTCGGAGCAGTCCTTCCCTGAGCGGCGAGCCCAGGGGGGGGGACTGAGGGGGCAGGCCTGCTCAGAAAGCGGCGGGGCTTCGCAGAACCCGCCCGGCCTACCGAGAAGGCGTCTGTGTCTGCGGGTCTCCCGAGGAGGCTCACGAAGCTCCAGAGGCCAAAGGCCGGCCGAGCTTCTTGGGAAGGCCCGCCGCGTCGGCCTTTCCACCTAGAGGCGCTGTGCCATGTTTATCAATCAGCAGATTCTTTTGACCCCAGAACGTGCAGATTGCCGTTCCATTGAAATTGCTTTGCCCCCCTCTCCCCTGGGCTCGATGCCGGTTTTCTTAACCGGAGCAGTGGGTCTGGCGCCGAAGGGTCGGCGGTGGGAGGGAGGTGCCATCGTTCTATGGCCGTGTGCTATGGCGTGCAGTCGTGCGCAACTATTGCGGGGTGGGGTGGGGCGGGGGGCGCGAACCACTCACCACCCGCCAGACTTCCCCAACCCAACCCGAAGGCCCCAATGTGTCCTCCATTCCCAGTGGGGGGGCGGGGGCGCGAACTGCTCACCACCCACCAAACTTCCCCGACCCAGCCCGAAGGCCCCAATGTGCCCTCCATCCCCAGTGGGGGGTGCGTCCGAACATCGTCAAAGCACACGCGGAGCTCGTACCCCCCCCAACCCGAAATTGGGGTCTTCGGGTTGGGTGAGGGTGGTCTGGCACTTAGAGTCAGCTGCCGCGCGGGCCGCGACCATCGCGTGCCAGGCACGATGCACGGCTGCACCCGTGCGCAGCTGCTGCCTTCGGCGCGCAGGCCTGCTGCATCGAGGCACCAGCCAGTGGGGCTATGGCACCTCTTCCCGCGGACCCATCTGCGCCGGACACAGTAGGAGGCGGGAGGAGGAGGAGGAGGAGGCGGGAGGAGGAGGAGGAGGAGGAGGAGGAGGAGGAGGCGAGGGAGGAGGAGGAGGAGGAGGGGAGGAGGAGGAGGAGGAGGAGGAGGAGGAGGAGGAGGAGGAGGAGGAGAGGAGGAGGAGGAGAGGAGGAGGAGGAGGAGGAGGAGGAGGAGGAGGAGGAGCTCTCCCCTCCTGCGCCCGAGGGCGCCCTCCCGAGCGGGCCTCCCGCCCCGGACGCGGCCGCGCCGGGCCCCTCCCCACTGGGGGCTCGTGGGGCTCGGGCGCCCGGCCGCCGGGCCCCGCGGCAGGCCCGCGGGGCCTCGGCGCCTTCCCGAGCGGCGGCCGCCCTGCCTCCGCCCCGGCGGGCTCCTGCCGCTGGGCGAGGGCGCGGCGCCCCTGTGGGCTCGGCTGCGGGGCTCCGCGGCCGCCGAGCCCCCGAGCCCTCGGGCCCCCTGGGCCCTCGGCCCTCGGGCCCGTCGGGAGCGCTGCTCTGCCCTCTGGGCACGGGGGGGGCGTTGCGCCCTCCCCTCGCTCCCCCCGCCCCCCCTCCTCCTCCCTCCCCCCCCCCACCCTCTAGCGCCTCTACTGAGTGGCGCCCTCCCACCCCCTCCGCCCACCAGTGCCTCCCAGTGCCCGGGCGGCGGGGGGTGGGGAGGCGGGGGGCGCGCGCGCGCGGGCGCCGAGGCGCGCACGGAGCGGGGGCGAGCTGGCATCTTGCGTCAGGTCGGGCATGCCCCTCTACAGGACTACAGGGGGAGAATTCAAAATAGAAGACAATACTCTGGCGACGACGTGTCGTTTCTTTCAGACTATGTTGGAGTAATTTTCCCAACCCTCCTTGGTTGGGTATTCGTTTTGGATAGGGCACCGCCGTCGCGTCTCCCTCCTCCTCCTCCTCCTCCTCCTCCTCCTCCTCCTCCTCCTCCTCTCGCCTCCTGCTTCCCGCCCCCTGCCCCCCCCTCCTTCTTGTCTCCTCTTGCCTTGCCTGAGGGGCTGCGATCTGCGAAACTGTCGCCGACCTCCCCGTCCCTGGGGGGCTGCGATCTGCGAAACTGTCGACACTTTCGACGGCTGCTGGTGGGTCTATCGGAGTGAGGCACCGCGCGGATCTGAGCGGGACCTCCCCGTCCTTGGGGGGCTGCGATCTGTGAAACTGTCGCCACTTTCGAGGGCTGCTGATGGGCTCGCCACGTTCGAAGGCTGCTGGTGGGTCCAGCGGAGTGAGGCACTGCGCAGACCTGAGCGGGGTCTCGCCGTCCCTGGGGGACCATGTCATGTTCTTGCTGCCCCGCCGACGTTTCAAGCCCCTTGCCCACCATCTCCTTTTGGACCTTGCGTCTTCCTTAGTGGCTCAGGGGTTCACTGAGTTACTCATCGTGTTTCCCTTGATCGGGGACCTGCGAACCTTCCGAATGCCGTTCGCAGAAGTATATACGTCCTTGCCACGTCGCCGACTTCTCGTCAAATCTCCCAAGCTACTCCTGCCCCGCACTGCGCAGGGGTTGGGTACGTCGCCAGGGTAATTGTGTGATTCTTCATTTCTCATCCTGGCCCGAGGAGGACTTTTTCGTCATCATTTTTCGTTCCGCATCTTTCGCCTTCATCTTTCGCCTTCATGTTTCGTCCCAGTCCTTCGGGAACCTTGTTTCGTCCACCGAGGAGGGCAAGAGCACGTCCTCCCGCTCGCCAGGAGGCCGTGCCCCCGACCCGACTCGACGCCTCCGAGCTCGGAGGCCCTCCGTCCCCCCGCCTCCCTCGGGGGCCCTGGCGGGGAGCCCCGGCCCTCCTGGGGGGGGGGGGGGGGGCACGGAGGCTCGCGCCGCACCGCCGAGGCATCGCCGGTGCGGCTCGACGAGGAGCCCGTCGGGAGCCACGTCCTCCTCCTTTTCCTCCTCCTTTTACTCCTCCTCCCCCTCCTCCTCCTCCTCCTCCTCCTCCTCCTCCTCTCTCCTCCTCCTCCTCCTCCTCCTCCCCTCCTCCTCCTCCCCCTCCTCCCCCTCCTTCTCCGCCTCCTCCTTCTCCCCCTCCGTCGGGAGCCACGTCCTCCTCCTTTTCCCTCCTCCTCCTCCTCCTCCTCCTCCTCCTCCTCCTCCTCCTCCTCCTCCCTCCTCCTCCTCCCCCCCTCCTCCTCCTCCTCCTCCTCCTCCTCCTCCTCCTCCTCCTCCTCCTCCTCCTCCTCCGCCTCGTCCTCCTCCTCCTCCTCCTCCTCGGGAGCCTCGAGACGGGGTCAGTGCAGACGGGGGTCAGCCTGAGAGCCCGATCTGGCAGGATCCTGCAGGACCAGGGTTGCACCGACCTGGGTTTGGAAGCAGGACCCCGCAGGATCTTGCAGGATCCTTGGCGTTGACCCGGGTTCGGGTGCAGGATCTTGCAGGGTCTGGCAGGATTCTGCAAGGCCCGACTGACCCGGGTCTGGATTGGCCCAGGTCAGGAGATCCCCGAAGCCCGATTTCTCCACGCCGACGTCGCCAATGCACCGCCGATGCGTCGGCGATGCATCGGCGAGTCGGTGCAAGCCTTCGACCCATGTCTACGCGGACCCCATCAATACAGGCGCCCAGGGAGACACAGACACACAAGTGCACACGAGTTACATGATTCCCCCATGTTTCAATGTTCACTGGATTTTCGGCTTCCCCACCATTTCCAATGCGTCATCATCTTTTATTGGAGATCGACGCTTACTTGCGTGTTGGTGTTTCATTTTTCTTTCCTGGATCGAGGAGGCCTCTAGAGGGGAGGGGGATTGAGACACCAGGGGGAGTTCCACGGCACGCAGCTGCCTGCAGCGGATTCGCTACCACCCCCTCTGGTATCCCCCCCCGCCCTTCACCCTCCTCACTCCAAAAGGAATTGTTTGAGGTCGGTGGTGAACGCTCTGGATAAGGACGACGGACAATGGACAGATATACTGCGTGCTGGAGATCCAGACTATACTCTGGACTATCCAAACAAGGTGCTACTGGAGGCTGGCCGTTTTTTGCCCAGTGATGGAGCAGGAATAGCATGGAGATCGGCCCCTCGGCGTGATCTACTACGACGGCGTGCTGGACTGCGGACGAAAGGAGAGCAGCGAGGAAGAAGGGGATGCACCCAACGAATCGTCGAGGATGCGACTTCAACAGAGAAGGCAGGAGCGAGCAACTCGCAAGCGCATCATCGAAGGAGAGATTGATGAAGCGTGGCGTTCCAGACACTTTGCATTGGAGATGAAGTTGTCTCGGTTGGCGGGAAGATGCACCTTCGCCCCACCAAAAGACGGACGCGTTGTACGATCTTCTCATCCATCGAATGGCTACGTGTACGGCAGCAACCTGTACGCCGAAGAGGTATGTCAGCACAGGAGGTTCCAGCACCACAGTTGCATGCATCGACGGAGCCGTTGCCTGACTTGGCAGTTGAAATGGAGGAGAGACATCGAACAAACACCAAACGGCTACCATGGGCAGTGCAAGAGCCAAGACGCAGACGAGGTGTACCACTGGATTCGCCACCGGGAAGGATATGGCAGTTCTGTTTCCATTCGGGCAACAGACTGGTTAAAGGAACGCGGGGGGCTAATGCACGGATGTGGGGACTCCTGGCGTGATTTGTGTTGCGGGTGTGGTGTTGGGCGGAATGAATTTTGATGCGACGCGCACCGCGTGCGCCATGGCAGCGGCACCGCAGCGCGGCGGTGGGAGTATGGAAGAGCGGGTCCCCAGGCCCGGATGGACTTGGAGCCATCCTGACGGTGCAGGCTGTGGCATGGCGACTTCGGCGTTCACAGCGCAGCCTCTCGGCCAGCCTCAAGGACATGAGCAACGCTTCCGCTGCGGGCGAGATTGAGGAGCTTGGCTTCACATCTGGCACGTGCGTGCAGAGTGTTGTGGCCTCCAGTTTGCGATGCACAGATATCGAGAATCGCATATCTGCTTGCCGACTTCGAGGGGCAGCTGTTATGGCTGCGGCCTGGTGTGGATAGGCTGGAGATGGGGGGCCCGGTCGTGGTGAACCTGCTGAGGGGGGCAATCCAGAGACCGATTCCTACGTGTGAGGTTCAGGAACCCCATTCGACTTCTCGATCGTCAGCTCAGGTAGACAACACATGTCCGCGAGCTTTAGTATGTCTAAATAATCTGGAGATGTTTTGGGTTTCGCTGTTGTCTCCAGGTTTGTGACCATGTCGGGGCTCCTCGACTGGATGGCGGTGTCGGATGATCTCGTTGAACACGAGCAAGAGTAATTAGGGTTCGCGTGGCCAACAGCAGCAAACATATTTCATTGGCCCATATTTCAGGGCATGGGCGTCTGAGGGGTAAACGATGGCGTCGCCAAAACGGCGTTCCCAGATTAGGAGGTGAACTACATGGATGCACAATATGCCAGGGCCCCCGCATCTCGCTGTCAGGCGCTGCGGGGGCCCGGGTGGCACGTGGGGCGGGGGCGGCGCCGGCTGGTTTCTGTTCGACATGTCGTTTCTGGTCCCTGAGCTTCCCGCGGAGGTAGGCGAAAGTGGTTCGGATGAGGCTTGTGCAACGTGCTCTACTGAGTGGATTGGAGTGGGCGCGATGGTGATTGCGACCGGAAAAAGTAATGCACTTTCAGAGCACTTTGCGCGCCTGGCCAGAGTGCGTTTGCGAGGGGGTGGGGTGGGGTGGGGGGGCGTGGCGCATAGTGTCCAGGCCAGCGCGCGACGACGTTGTATAATTCGACGATGTGGAACCGTTGGAGACCGGTCCCGGCCGAGCGAGGGTTGCTCGTCCGACAGTGGGGATGGCTCCGGCAGATTGCGCGATGCCCTGGCAGCAGCAAGTAATTTATACGTGCCCTCTTTGGTCGTCTCCCCCAGTATGAGCGCGCGCGCTTTCGAGGGGCTCTGCAGGGCCCGCTGGCGAAACATGTGGCACCGCGGGCCCGTCGGGTCCAGGGGCGTTGTGAACGGGCTTGGAGGTCGATGGGGGATGGGGCAGCGGTTATGGAAGAGCTCTCGGGGCGCCCGTGCAGGTTCGTGGACCCTGAAGAGGCCCTGATTTCATCGAGTTGGACTTCTCCGATTCCTGGGCTCATGCAGACGCGTGTAGTTATGCCTCCGCCAGGGTATGCGCCGCCGAGTGTGGCCCCCGAGAATCCCGTGCCGGACGTGCCGAGAGACTGGGCACGCGCGTGGATTGAGGAGCAAGGAGGTGCAGGTGATGCTGCATCCAGGGTTCAAAAGCAACTACTGAACCGCAGGAACTCGAAACAACCTATGCCAAATTCTGGACACGTAATTGCGCCTGCAAGTCTGTGCGCGGCACGCAAAACGGCATTGGGTTCGCGGATGGTGGCGGAGAGACATTCGGCCAGATCGTTGATGGTGTGCGTGTACGTGTGTGCGTGTGCGTGTGCGTGTGCGTGTGCGCGTGTGCGCGTGTGTGTGTGTGTGTGTGTGTGTGTGTGTGTGTGTGTGTGTGTGTGTGTGTGTGTGTGTGTGTGTGTGTGTGTGGGGGGGGCGTTGTCTTCCTGGGGGCGGGGCTAAGAAGTTCCGCGGTCTGATCCCCCCGAAACGCCGAAACGTTGAAGCGCCCAGTGCGCGGGCGTGGGGTTGCAGATCTGGGCCCGCCTCAGCGGCCGTCTGTATCGACGCCATCTGAGACTTGTGCGTGCGAGGCGCCCGCCGCCGCCGACGACGGCCAAGAGGCGGGGCGCTGCGCGTTTCGGCGCTGGGGCGGCTGGCGGCGGGCGAGGGCGCGGGCGCGCAGGACTTGGCTCCCGAGGTGCCCCCCCAAAAAAAGGTGGACGTGCAATGGTTGCCCGCGGTGGTGATGGCGATTGGGCGCTTCGTATCGGCGGAATCCTGGGCACCTGGGTGCGTCTGGGATTTTGTGGGGTTCCAGATGTTAAGGCCCAGTGAAGCGACCCCCCCCCCCCCCTGTAAGTTTCGTTCAGTGCGTCGCCCGAGCGTCGCCCGTGCGCCGGCCCTGGTTTGCGTCTCTGTCCCGAATCCCGGCCTCCCAGGGTGCGTGGGCGACATATGGCGCGACTTCGGAATTTCTCTGACGATATATAGGTTTCCGACGCTGGTGCACCAGCAGCCATTTTGGCGGTCGCGGCACACTCCTAGTTCGACTGTCCACCAACGCGTTCTGTTCCCAATTCGGCGCAAGAGGATTTGTTGGTGCTCATTGTCGGGGGCGCCAACCGTTGCTGAGGACGAAGACGCCTCGCGTTGATTGGGGGCTGTGCGCGTCGCGCCACGGTCGGGGCGACGTCACGTCGCGCGACGCGGCGCCTTCTCGCCCCGTCGCATCGCGCCCCGCACCCCCATGTCGTTTCGCGCCAATCCTCCTGCCCCCCCCCCTCTTCCTTTCTTTTCCCCTCGTCCAACGCGCTGCGCGTTTTGTCCCGTTTGCAAAATTTGTATTCAGTTCTTTTGTGTCAGGCTGCCGTCCTGCCCGCCTCCCTACTCACCCCCCGTTGTCCTTCCACTCTCCTGGAACTTCTTCTCACCCTCCTCGCTCCCGCCGCCCCCCTTCGATCGCCTTCCATCGCTCCCGCCGCCGCTGCGCCGCCCCCGCGCGCCCCCTCCTCGCCCGTCCGATCCCATTTCCGCCCGCCCTTCCCTCGCCTCACTTCCGCCCTCTTTCCCCCCCCCCAATGCATCGGCGGGCGAGACGTCGCCAAATTGCTGCAGCGACGGACCGATGTTCAAAATCTGACGGGGCGTGCGCTTGAAATGGATTAGTCCGCGCGCGCTGCATCTCCATGTCGTCTATTGGTCTCCTCGCGTTCGTTGTTCTCACGTGTGTGTCTCGCTATTTCTACGATTGCCGCGCGCATCCCTTGATTGTTTCGCCAGCGGGCCGCGCAGTTCACATGCCGTCAGGAGCCCGCGGCGCCCTTCGAGCGATTCGCGCGCGACCTGCGCGCGACGCGCGAACGGCCCGAGCGACGCCCGTGCGACGCACGCGCGACGCGCGCGCGACGCGCGCGCGACGCACCCCGACCCGCGCGCGACGCACCCCTGCCAGCGCGCGACGCACGATCGACCCGCGCGACGCACGCGCGACGCGCGCGCCACGCGCGCGACGCACGCGCGACGCACGCGCGACGCACGCGCGACGCACGCGCGACGCACGCGCGACGCACGCGCGACGCATGCGCGACGCATGCGCGAATTTGCCCGCCCCTAGCATGTCTCCGAGCAGCAATGCGCAACGGCCGTCGGCCCGCCGTGCTTGCGATGTTCACAAGTGGCGGCGGCTGCGTCCTCTATTGCGCCAGGAAGGGCGGCGCTTGCCCCTGTTAGTTCCCTTTTTCTTAGTCGTCGTCCCTCCTCTTTTGTCATTCCTCCTCCTTCGTCCTCTCTCCTGCCTCGTCTCCCTCTCTCCTCCCCATCTCCTCCTCCATTCTGCCGGCCACCCTCTGTCTGTCCCTCCCCCCTGTTCTCTCGTCTTGGTTTTTTTCCCCTTGCCGCCCCGTGCCCCTCTTCATTTTCTGTTCTCCTTCGGCCCCCCTTCCACGGCCGCGGCGCGTCGCCGCGAGCGGCGCCCCCGCCCTCCGCTAACGGCCCCGCCGCCGGCGGTGGCAGAGGAAGATTACGAGGAGAAAAGGAGGGGGGAGGGGCAGGGGCGCGAGGCGGGCGCGGCGGCAAGGGCGGCCCAGCAGGGGAATGGGGGGGAGGGGGGGGAGGACGGAGTGGGCGGGTGCTTCTGTAATGGTCATGTTGGTGATCATGGTCGTGGTCGCGTTCGTCGCCTTGGTCGCGTCGGCGGCGGTCGCGCCGCCGGTGGTGGGCGGGCTGGTGGTGGTCACGTCGGTGATCGTGCTGGTGTCGGTCGTTGTGGCGGTCGCGAGAAGCGTGGTGGTCGTGGTGGTGGTGATGGCGGTAATTGGTGTTGGTCGTTATCGTCGCGGTGGATGTGGTTGCGGTCGCATCCGTTTGTGGTGATCGTGGCGGCGGTAGTTTTGTGCTGGCGGCGGTTGCGGCGGTTGTGGCGGCGGCTGCGGGGACCTGCTGGCCTATCGCCGGGCTGCGTTCAGCAGCGTCGCTGCATGTGTAATGTTAGGGGATTTGCTGATCTGCCGAGGTCGCCCAGCGGCCGCCTTTTTCTCGCCAAGAGGGCCGCAGCGTGGGCGACTTTCTGTTTCCAGAAGGCGACCGGCCTTTTCAGCGGCCGTGGAGAGGGCGACGCGCGTGCGATCCGCCCCGTGGGCGTCCGCCGCGCTGGCGACGCACTCACCAAATTGCCCCCTTGCGAGGGCGACGTGCACGTTCGAGAGGACGGCTGGCCATTTCGGCGGCCGACGCACGGGCGGCGCACGGGCGACGAATGCGCGACGCACCTCCTGTCGCGAAGGGGGGGGGGGTCAGCACGCCGGTCGCTTTACTGGGCCTCAACAGTTCCAGATGTCTGAAATTGGCGTGGTATGGAGGGGCGTGGTGCGAGTGTTCAGGATGCCGATGTCATCAGCAATCGCTGCAAGTGCGTTGCGTCCCGATTTCAACGGCCTTGGCTGCGCGTCGACCACTTCAAACGCAATCCGGATCTTCGAATTCGCGCTTCCCCATAAAGACCGCCGTCCATTCAGACTGGCGACGCGAACGCCCGATCTTTGGACATCCGGATTTTCGGAGACGTTCTAGCGTCTCCGGACTCGCAGCAACGTCGTTTCGGAATCCCGGGCATTCTGATTTGCATTGCGCCAACGGGTGTGAATTCAGGAATTTCGGGAATTACGTTGGCGATGTGGCAATCGCATCGCGCTTTTCGCGTCTCGGAATTTTCGAAAGTGCGTTCCGGGTGATCGCCGTTCACGTGGGATCGCGGTCGTTCGGGAATGCTTGGGTCAGGGCGGTTGATGTTGATTAGGGCAGTCGTCGCAGCGCCGAGGTTTGTGAAATCGGAGCGCAAATCTCCAGTTTTGAGCACGGGCACCACGCCCTTCATGCCGCGCCCCTGTCCAACCGCTAAAGATGTTATAATGTGCCCCGCACGGCTCGCGGGCGCGCGGGCAGTGGTGTTCTTGGCTCTCGAGCAGCTCGTCGGAGGACAATCGGACTCGCGCGTCGCGGCAGGGCGCGCCTGCGAGGTGCGGTCGAAACCTGTGTGGGGAGAGGCAGAGAACGGAGAGGTGGTCGTCTGCGACGCGAGGGGCCCGCCGCGCGTTGCGATCTTCGCGGCGTCAGTCAAGCGGTCCGCTACGGTGGGCAATTCCAGCAATCAGGAGACAGCCAGAGGTTGACCGGCCGTGGTAGGTTGTCGCCACGAAGTGCAACCCGATGGAGCTCGCCGCGGCGATCCAGTGCTTCCGCTGGACGTGAACAAGGGCACTCTTCAGGGCGAAGAGGAAGATGCTCAGGAGAAGGGTGAAAAGGGCGGGAAACAGGAAATCGTGGATTAGGTTTGCCGCCGAGCGCCCCCGCCAGCCTAGGGGCAAACTTTTTTGCTCTCGTCGGGGCCGCTATGGCGTGCATGCGCGCAGAGGTGATTGTAGCAGGTGCGCCCCCCAGGCGCATTGCACCGCTCCCTGCCAAAGTTCATCGTCCAGCTGTGAGCCCAGAGAGTGAGCCCCCAGCCGCTCCGATGGGCTCATGCGGTAGCCCAGTTGGCCAGTCTGCGCCTGGCCCTGCGCGTGGTGCAGGGGTCTTTGTCAGAATGAGCAGCGCGTGCTGTTTTGTCCCTGGGCTCGGAGCCCGCGGCAGAGACTTTCTGGATGCCATGATAAAGCTTCGATTGGTCCCAAATCAGCGTTATCAAGAATTCCGTGACACTGGGCAAAGATCTGCGTGGAGAAGTAACCGTTATCGGCAAATGCCCTATGTGAGGGGTCTGCTCCCGAGCGAGGCGGTGCACCAGGAGAGGGGGCTTAAAAGGGATCTGGGTCCTTCGGCCCGGCTCCTGGGTGGTCGATGTTCGGGTGGCCTGCTGCCTGAGAGCCAGGTGGCTCCAGGGCGTGTGTGCGGTTCAGATGTCAAGAAATTGGCAACCACAATGGAACGCCCCTCGGGATCCAAGCTTTGAGGTAACAGGTTGTTCGGTTCCAGACGGGCGGCTGACGACGGATCCTATGAGCATGTCCGTCTGTCCGTGTCCTCCCTCCTCCTCTCCCTCCCTCTCCTCCTCCTCCTCCGTCCTCCTGCTCCGTCCTCCTCTTCTTCCTTTCCCTTCTCCTCCTCCTCCCCTACTCCTCCGTCCTCCGTCCTCCTCCTCCGTCCTCCTCCCTCCTCGTCCCCTCCCTTCCCCCCTTCCCTCCCACTCCTCTGCTCCTCCCGCTGGTCGCCTCTTCGCTCCCCTTCTAGAGGGGTCTCGGCGTCGCTCGGAGTTTTTTTGTCAGTTTTTTTGGGGGGTGGGGGGGTGGGGGGGTTGTTGTTGTTGTTGTTGTTGTTGTTGTTGTTGTTGTTGTTGTTGTTGTTGTTGTTGCTGTTGCTGTTGCTGTTGCTGTTGCTGTTGCTGTTGCTGTTGCTGTTGTTGTTGAACATTATTACTTCTAAAGAATAATTATTGTTGGGCCCCTGGTGCACGCCCCCCCTGCGCCGCCTAGGCCGCAGCTACATTTTCATCATTTTCGTGAGGAAGCCTCAGGTAAAACGATGTGATCCAGATCCGGTTGTTTTGTTGTAATCCGTTTTCCCTTGCAAAAAACACTATAAAATGACATTTCTTGTTCTAATATAATCAAATTTCAAGAATCCCTTGCAAAAAATAAGGTAAAGTGGACATTCGCGCGCGCAAGACGAAATCCTTCCAAAAGCTTAGTGTTCGGAGCGATTTTAACATAAAAACATCAAAAAACCAATGGTTTTTCAACAAAAAAATGTCAAAATCTCATCCCGCGCGCTCTTGCGGATTCGTAGGAAACCAACACTTTTTAAACATTTCTGTCAAACGGGCTTTTGCGAGCAACTTTTTCGAACTTCTGCGACAACGGTTGCGCACCTGCCAGGGCCATCATCCCTGTCAAATAATACCATGCGGGACACATTCGTTTTTTCTTCGCGCGCGCACGCCGAAATCTCCAAAAACCATTGGGTTCTTAAGAATTTTAGCACCGCGCATCATAAAATCACACGAATCGCACCGTAGGTCCTCGAAAAACACCTGCACGACTTTTCAAAATTTCCACCCGCGCGCGCTGTCCGAATCCTAAAAAAACCAATGGTTTTCCAACATTTATGTTACATGAGCTCGCGCGAGCTACTTTCGCACGCTCTTGCAACGGGGTTCGCGCGCCTGCCAGGGGCCAGAATCCCTTGCGGTTGCGCCATAGGTTGCGCCCTCGGCCGCCGAGAATAAAACGCCGCAACAACGGAAACAAGTCCTGTGGTATGCTGGCGCCACGCACGTGATACCAGTCAAAATAAGGGTCTTGGCTTGTGTGGTACAGAAACGTTAAAACGTCGGAAAACGGTACACGTGCCCATTGTTGGAACAGGGGTATAAGTCGTATACTAAGCTAGTTTCCACAAGATGTTACCACAAGAAGTCATTGTAACCATGCGCCAGTGTAGTAGCCAAGGTCGTCCGCAGGCCACGAAGTGAAGTGTCCGAACGTCATAGGGCGGGAAGCTGGGTGTGGGTGGTGGCGAAGAGTCGTTTGGAAATTTGGTAGAGCTTGAACCGGCCCCCCCACAAAGTGGGGGTATTGCCCGCCTCCTATGAAAACCCTGGCACTGGTGAGAACGGAGTGTCCCCACGTGCTAGTAATTGTTGTTGAACATTATTTATTCTAAAGAATAATTATTGTTGGGGCCCCTGGTGCGCGCCCCCCCTGCGCCGCCTAGGCCGCAGCTGCATTTTCATCATTTTCGTGAGGAAGCCTCAGGTAAAACGATGTGATCCAGATCCGGTTGTTTTGTTCCCCCCCGCTGTCCCTTGCAAAAAACACTATAAAATGAAATTTCTTGTTCTAAAATAACCAAACTTCAAGAATCCCTTGCAAAAAATAAGGTAAAGTGGACATTCGCGCGCGCAAGACGAAATCCTTCCAAAACCTTAGTGTTCGTAACGATTTCAACATAAAAACATCATTTTTTTTTTTTTTTTTTTTTTTTTTTTTTTTTTTTTTTTTTTTTTTTTTTTTTTTTTTTAAAAAAAAAAAAAAAAAAAAAAGTGTCACAATTTCATCCCGCGCGCTCTTGCGGATTTGCAGGAAACCCAACTTTTTTTAAACATTTCTGTCAAACGGGCTTTTGCGATCAACTTCTTCACGTGCTTCGAACTTCTCCAACAACGGTTGCGCACCTGCCAGGGCCATCATCCCTGTCAAATAATACCATGCGGGACACATTCGTTTTTTCTTTCCGTGCGCACGCCGAAATCTTCAAAAACCATTGGGTTTCGTAGGAATTTTAGCACCGCGCAACATAAAATCATTTTTCGCACCGTAGGCCCTTCAAATCGTCGTCGTCGTATACTAAGCTAGTTTCCACAAGATGTTACCACAAGAAGTCATTGAAACCATGCGCCAGTGTAGTAGCCACGGTCGTCCGCATGCCACGAAGTGAAGTGTCCGAACGTCATAGGGCGGGAAGCTGGGTGTGGGTGGTGGCGAAGAGTCGTTTGGAAATGTGGTAGAGCTTGAACCGGCCCCCCCACAAAGTGGGGGTATTGGCGGGCGTCGTATGAAAACCCTGGCACTGGTGAGAACACTGAGCGTTCGGGTAAAATGATTGTTGTTGTTGTTGTTGTTGTTGTCGTTGTTGTTGTCGTTGTCGTTGTTGTGTTTTTGTATACTCTATACATATGTAGATTGTTTCCCCCCCCCTCGGCGAGGGCCATCGAGGAACACCCTGGATCATCGTTGTGGACGACGATCATTGGAGAGGACACGTGTTGCCAAATAGAGCCCGGATGTTCAAAGCATGTTGTAAACATGCCTTACACGTGTAAACCATGTTTTTGTCAACCTCAAACGCACTTTCAATCATGGTAAACACATTTTGAGTCAATGATCGGAATGTCAGGGTGTTCCCCTGCCATGGCATCCACAAGGTCATCGAGCAACACAGACACGTACGAAAACGAAGCATGCACGCTGAATGGACGTCGGAGCGATGGCAAGGGGGAGGGAAGCCCAGCCGGGCCAATGCGGGCGGGAGTTCCCCAGGGCTGGTCAGGGCCTCCACCCCTTCGAGGCAATGCCTCGGTCAAGCTTGCGTCGCCGGCCCCCTCCTCCCTGGTCTGGTCGGGGGTGTCCTCCGTCCTTCCTCCCGCCCTCCCGCTCCTCCGCTCTGCCCTGCCTCCCTCAGCTTCGCCGCGGCCTTCGGCTTCTTCTGCCCGCCTCTTTGGGGCAGAGAGGCACAGCAATCATCAAGCACGGCACCAGTACCAATGTTTGCGCTTTACTGCCTTTCCCTCCCCCACCTCCCTCCGTCCCCCTCCCCCCTTCCCCTCCCCCCCTCCCCCCCTCCCCCCTCCCCCCCCTCCTCCTCCTCCTCGTCCTCCTCCTCCTCCTTCTCCTCCTCCTCGTCCTCCTCCTCCTCCTCCTCCTTCCCCTCCTCCTCCCTCCTCCTCCTCCTCCTCCTCCTCCTCCTCCTCCTCCTCTTCCCTCCTCCTCCCCTCCTCCTCCTCCTCCTCCTCCTCCTCCTCCTCCTCCTCCTCCTCCCCGTCCCCTCCTCCCCCCCCCTCCTCCTCCTCCTCCTCCTCCTCCTCCTCCTCCCCCTCTTCCTCCCCTCCTCCTCCCTCCCCGTTCGTCCCCTCCCTGCGAGCCCCGCTGCCCTCGCCCGCCGCAGGCCCCGCCCCCCCGCGATGGCCGTGCAGAGGGTGTCCTTCTTGGACTTCCCGTGGCCCCGCCGGCCGGCCCGCCGCTCGCCTGACTGACTGAGCTTAGTCGACTGAACCTAGTGTCCTGGCAGTTTTCGTTGTGATCAGACCCCATCACACCAGAGGATATATCAACCAGGCAGTTTTCGTTGTGATCAGACCCCATCACACCAGAGGGTATATCAACCAGGCCGTTTTCGTTGTGATCCGACCACATCACACCCGAGGGTATATCAACCAGGCAGTTTTCGTTGTGATCAGACCACATGAGGCCCGAGGATATATTAACCAGGCGTGACCGCAAGGCTTTACTTTGGCAAAAAAACGGCCCGCCGCCCGCCGCCGCCACCGCCGCCCATCGGGCAGTGGCGGAGCGTCGGCGTCGCCCCAATATACTTACACTATATTCGTGGGTGGACAGATCTCCTACCCTGACACGTCGATTGAGGAATTGGCCGCTTTCGGTTCGCGAGGGGGCGTCGCGGCCGTCGTTTTTGCGGGTCCAGGTCCGTCGGTTTCGGTCCCAGGCCGTTTTCTTTAAGGGGAGGTCTACGAAAGGGAGGTTTGTCCACCGCCGATATATGTGCGTCGCCCCTCCGGGGGCGATGCGCGCACCGAGCAATCTTACAGTATGTGCGTCGTGGCGGGCGATTTTTGGCCACACCGGTCGGGAAACGATCTACTACAAGATGGGCATGCTATATATTTGGGTCGGACGCGCGCCTCCAAGGAGAACATTTAGTGCTAGTATGTCTTTGTGCGTCCCAAAGCGTCCTGGCTTGCTGATAGGCCCACCAAACAAAGTTCTAAACACCTCTTGTGGTTTGTGCGACGTGTGCTTAGAGCATTTCTGGCTGAGCTTGTCTTGTCTTGATACATCGGGTTCGTGTTCTAAGAACATTGCTTTTTCCTTAGACCATGCTTGGCTTCAAAGAACATGTGGTGGCAGCCTTCTAGGGATGCCGGGACGGTCGGTCTCTGCTCAAGCCCAGGGGCAACGGCAAAGGGGGGGATCTGTATAGAGTCAACCCGCATAGTAATTGTAAGGATGGGGAACCCTCCCAAGGGTACCCATGCGTCTTTGCCCCTTCGGCCCATCCCTAGCGACTTTCGCTGGCCAGCCTCGTTCGAGAAACGTTAACATGGCCCTCCAATCGGGGGTGGCAAAGAGGGGGTGATGACTAGGGGGGGGTGGATATCATGGCGGGGGCCACGATATTTCCCCAGATTTCATGGCGCCTCTTCTTATTTCATTACGTCCCTGGTCCCCCCGCTGGGCCGGGCACATGCCGCCGGTCATGATTTGCACCCCCCCCTCTTGGACACCCCCCTCTTGGCCGCTCCCGACTCAAGTCCCTTGCGTCCTTGCCGCGCATCCTCATGACACGGGTCGACCGTAGGTCGGGGGGGATGGATCGACCCCTAGTCGCTCATGGAGCGCCGATGGGGGTCTGAAAGCCCCACCCCGCCCAGGAAGGTGCGATTTCGCCCCAGGAGGCCCTCAAGAGACTGCCCAAGAGGCCCCAAGAGACCCACGAGGCCCCCGAGACGCACCAGGGCGGCTCCAAGGGAGCCCCTTCGAGGGCCCCGAGCTGAAACATGGCTTCATCCCCAGAGGACAGCATCTATGTCTGGCATCGTTGTTTCTGTCCCCCCAGCGTCCCAGGCGGCTCCGAGCGGCCCCCGAGAGCGGCCCACAGCCGCCGAAGAGTCCCCCAAGAGGCCCCAAGAAACCCAGAATGGCTCCAAGACGGCCCAAGAGGCGCCCAAGACGGCCCAAACACGTTTGAAGAGGGCCCCAAGAGGCCCAGAAGAGGCCCCCCCTAGTGCCCCCCCGATCGGCCCTCCGATCGCCCTTGGCGCCAAGGTGGCCCTCCGAGCATCTTGGCGGTCCCCAAGAGGCCCCAGAGTCCCCCAAGAAACTTCCAAGAAACCCCCAATAGACCTCCAGTAGACGCCTAAGTGGCCCTCATGATGAGTCCCTGAGCAGCCCCCGTAGAGACTACAAGATATTTCTTGCGCGCCTTGCGTAACCATTTTGGCTCAAGGCAACCTGATTGCAGCTTCTTGATTGAAACTCTGCGCCCCGTGAAGTGCAGACGCACAATGACACGCGCGCGCGCATGCACGCTGATACAGTCGTAGGTCTTGTCTTGCGCCGCTTTGACGTGGTGCATGCTACATGTTAGCAAACAGGGCAGCGATACGACGGCCAATGTAAATCCGGGTGTGAAAGTGGGGCTAGCTTGGATCAGGCATCTCCCGCAACGGTCTTGGGCAGCCAGGCAAGGATGCCACGGAAAGGTGGCTGTATGTATTGTCGGTCAGATGTCCCGTTCGGAGGTTAAGTTGAAGATGGACAAGTTTAGCTTGATGGAGCCGATGCACCAGCCAATGCATGTTTTTTTCCCAGTTCCACCTCCATTTCGGCGCACCCCTCACACGTTTCGTGGCCCCACAGGGAGCTCCACCGAAGGCCCTAGTAGTGGCAGCGCCCGCACGCGCTTTCCGCCCTGCATTCGGGTGCACCCCTCACACATTCCGTGGCCTCACATGGGGCTCCACCGACGGCTGCGGTGGCAGCGTCCGCCTGGCGTACCCGTGTCAATTTCGGCACACCCGCCACACGCGTCGTGACCCCACAGAGGTTCACCGAGGTCGATACCCACAACTGCGTTACTCACAACTGCACACGGCTTGGCCCCTCGCCAGGATAATCATTAGTGTTGTTGCGGATACCGATTTAACTTCTACGTTCATCCAGTCTTAGGGAATCAAACGTGTGGGCAGGATTTGCTTGCCCATCCGATGTTGCAGCGGCGTTCAGTCCATTATATCAGGCTGGTTTGTATTCCACATCCTCCAGTATAGTCCCAATCCTTTCACAATTGGCGTAGCTGTGTTTCGGAAAAGCGATGGTCTAACAGAACGCAGTGAAGTATTGCCTATTTCCTTCAATGGACGCACGTTTCCGAGTGTGAAAACGTGATCTATGAACATGAGGCATTACATGGTTGTAAGTAGGATAGTGTCATGAAGCTCTGAGACAATGGGATAGTTACACAGCCTATGATGGTCGTCATGCGAGACCAGTTCGTGGTGAAAGACTCCTGTGGCAACGGTGGCGTGAACGGCAAATTCGTACTTGCACCTCGGAAGTACTCGGGTCCAGTTTTCCACGGCCCCTTCGATATGGAAACTAAGGTGAATCCGTGGGTGTTATCAATCTGGAACAGTTCTGGAATCACATGTTCTCTCTTCACAATTTCTAAGGTGTGCGTCCCACAGATTCTGACAGCAATACTGCGGTTGACGGCCGCTGCCTGGAGTCCGAGGAAGGAGGGACGTGGTGTTTGGTGCCAGAACAGAAGGGCTGCCATCCCAAACACACCACGAGGTGGACCAGCTCCTGAACGAGTCCATGGATGTGTTGCGTCATGATCCCGTCCCCGCCTTCTGCTGGGACCGGATGCTGTGCACGAGTGCGGTGAAAAGCGAGGTCGTCGAGTCTCTCCGCGGGTATGGCGACCACAAGCCGTCAGTTGTCACCGACTTTGTCTCGGGCAAGCAGTTCGAGATCGAGCCGCCTATCCGTTCCTTTCCTGGCGGAGGCCATCGCTCTGGAGGGCGCCCACGAACTCCAGGCGAGGGCTGGCGAAGGCTGGTGATCAGGGAATGGCGAATTCAATCTTTTCACTTCGGAGGCAACGCCTTCCGGAACCATGTGGGCTCAAGTGTCACCCTTTTCCTCCTTCCTCCTCCATGTCGCGCGCGTTTCATGGTTGCCTGGTTCCCACGCGAAGCGAAACGAACAGTGGGTTTCGACTGTGTTCGGGAGCTGCGCATGGGCACTCCTTACTCAAACGTACTCTTCTTGACAGTATGCAAGCCATGTCTGACTGGTACATAGAAGGGGCTATCGGCATGAGGTGTCCTTTTACAGCAGCGGCCTGTTGTTTCAAACGGCGTCGCTTCATACTTGACGTTCGTGCTTTCTGAGCCAAGCTCTGCTGCGCAACGTCCTTGCCAATCGCGGTGAGGCGCCCATCCGCACGCATGTCGATTTTTCACCCCTGCCGATGCCTCAAGCGTGACGCCAACGCGCACCACTGTTCCAAGACACAACGCTTCTCGTGAGCACAGTCGGACACGTCCCTCCGCTCCTGTCTGCTCCCCTTCCTCTTTCCCTGGCCCCTCCGCTCGCTCCCCTCTCCTCACCCTCCCCATCCTCTGCCTTCGGGTGTCCCCCGCTTCGCCTTCTCGTGTGTCCCGCCCTCCCTTGCCCCGTCCTCTCCCCCCCATCCCCTCGCCATTCCGGGCCGTCCCTCTCCCCCTCCTCCTCCTCCTCCTCCTCCTGCTCCTCCTCCTCCTGCTGCTCCTCCTCCTCCTCCTCCTCCTCCTCCTCCTCCCCCTCCCCCTCCTCCTCCTCCTCTCCTCCTCCTCCTCCTCCTTCCCTCTCCTTTTCCTCCTCCTCCTTCTCCTCCTCCTCCTCCCCCCCTCCTCCTCCTCCTCCTCCTCCCCCCTCTTCCCCCCTGCGCCTGGCAAGATGGGCCGTCGAGCCCGCGGGGCCCTCGGGGCACGCAGCCGCGGCCCTCGGCGCGCCGCACCTGCTCAGCCTTGCCGTTCCGCTGCTCGGCTCGCGCCGCCGCCGTCGGACGACTACGCCCGCCTCAGTCGACCTGACAGCAGCGCCCCGCGTCCTCCCAGTCCTTTTGCTCCTCCTCCTCCTCCTTCCCCTCCGTGTCCTCCTCCTCCTCTCCTCCTCCTCCTCCTCCTCCTTCCTCTTCTCCTCCTTCCTCTTCTCCTCCTCCTCCTCTCCCCCTCCTCCTCTCCCCCTCCCCCTCCTCCTCCTCCTCCTCCTCCTCCTCCTCCTCCTCCTCCTCCTCCGCCTCTTCCCTCCTCCTCCTTTTCGTCCCTCCCCCCCTCTACGATTCTCGACGCGTGGACTCGGCCGACTGCGGCGCTGATTGCCTTTCCCAGCAGGCGCTTCCTGCGCGCAGAGATCGAATAATAATAATAATAGTAACAATAATAATGATAATAATAATAATCAGACGCGCCGTAAACATACACTTGTGGCGGTCCGCGCGGATTTCTTGGATCCGCGCTCCCTTCCGGGTGGCTCCAATGACGCCCCCCCTGGCGCGCGGAGCGCGCCAGTGAGGGGGGTCCAGCGCAGATCCAAGAAATCCGCGCGGAGCGCCAAAAGTTTTTGCTTATGGCGGTCCGTCTTCTTCTTCTTCTTCTTCTTCTTCCTCTTCTTCCTCTTCTTCCTATTCTTCTTCTCCTTTCTTCTTCTTCTTCTTCTTCTTCTTCTTCTTCTTCTTCTTCTTCTTCTTCTTCTTCTTCTTTCTTCTTAAGAAAGACTACGTTGCACCGTTGGGCGTTCCTGCGCGCCCGCGCGTTCGCCGTCGCGGCTTGGCGCGCGCGAGATCGCGTGCCCGGGCGTCCTCGCGCGGGTTCTGCGGAGGTGTGGAGAGCCTCCCCCGGGGGCAGCAGGATCGGTTCTGGATTCTGGATGGTCCCGGTCGGGGGCCACATGTGAACCCTACCCCTACCCCCCCCGATTTTTGAGGGGAGGGTGGGGTTCACTTCGCTCGGGAGCTCCCGAACGAAGTGAACCCCACCTTCCCCCTCGGAAATCGTGGGGGGTAGGGGTAGGGTTCACATGTGACCCCCTACCCAGGGTTTGAGTGCGGCCCCCATCGGGTGGACGTTGAGGCGGGGGTGGGGGTAACCCAAAGGGGGGTTGAAAGATGGGGCCCTCGAGGATCCCTGCAGGGCTCCCTGTGGGCCCCGGAGGGCGTTCCAGGGGACTCTTACAGGGCCCCTGTAGGGCCCCTTTCGTCCCCCCCCCCTGCAGGTTCCCCTTCCCCAACGGCCCCCCCCCGACCCCAGGAGCCGAAACGGAGGAAAGACAGCCGACAGGCGAAAGCCGACGAAAGCCCATCTTCTTCTGGCTCTCCTTCTCGCCCCCTAACAGTCGAGGTCGAGATGCGACGGTGCGACGAGCATCCCCGACGAAAATGCGAGAGTCGAGAGTCGACGCGGAAGTTCCACGCGTGGGCCTTCTTCTGTCGGAGGCCTAGAGGTTGCGGTGTGCCTCCACCGAGGGAAGAGTGTCCCGATCTCGGTGATGGTGGTCATCTTCTGGCTTCCTGGGCGGCCGAAGGATCACCACCAGCGCTGACGGCGAGGCACCCCCCGGTGTTGGTGTTGGTGCCCATCTCCGGGCCCCCAATTCTGCCCCTCCCCGCGGCGACCGGGCCGCGATCCGCAGCGCGCCCCCCTCGGCTCCAGTCGGTGGCCGGGCGACCGCGGGGTCCCCCCGCGCCCAGAGGGGTTCGGTTTGTGCTTTCGATTCTCTGTCGGCGGCGAGCCCGCGGGCGGGCGCTGGGGACGGCCAGGGCGAGGGGGCTTGGATCGGCGGCGAGCGAGGGGGGGGGGGAAAGAGAGAAGGAGAGGGGCCTCAGAGGGTCTGAGAGGTCCCCCCGGGCCTGCCGAGAATTTTTCCGGGCCTTCCCCGCAGGCAGAAGCCACTTCTCGGGAGGCGCGGGGGCTCGGAGAGGTCCCGCCGCCTGCTGAGAGGGCCCTCGCCTTCCCAGTTCCCCCCCCCCCCCTCGCTCGCCGCCGGCTGGAGCGCCGTCGTCGCCACGGCGGCCACGGCTGGCCCCTCTGCCTCTTCGAGGCCCGGGCCGCGGCGCGCCCCCGGGGAGCAGCGGCATGGGCGGCGAAAGCCGAGAGGGGGGCTCCCAGGCCTCCCGGGTGGGGTCCGAGTGGATGGGGCCGGGGAGCGAGGGGGGGGGGGGCGCCTTCCCTCGACTAGACGTACGGTGGAGACCCATGCCAAGGAACACCCTGCTTGCCTCCAGGGTGCCCTGGGCTCCTTGGGTTCCGATGGTTCTGCTGTGGACAGCGCGACGCCCCCACGCCCAAAATTAGTGGACGCCCCGTGGTCTCAGGGCTGGGCTTCTTGTGGAAGGTTTCTGATGGACTGGCCTCCGCTGTAGACTCAATTTGAGCGTGTCCCCCTACGGGAGGAAAACTCAAGAACAGTCAGACTTTGCCAGGGGACGATGTTTCGATTTTTTTTTGCTCTCGGGAAACTTCTCATATCCGTCCGAAAACCGCCTGTACGGGGGACGTGCCCGACCTGACTGCAGACGCTCAGGAGAGGAAAAAACACACAGACACAATTAATCGTCGATTCCCAGGAAAATATAGGAAAATATGGGAAGTGGGGGGGAAGACAAAAACCCAGAAAATATATGAAAATATGGGGAATCCGGTTATTTGTGTGTATTGATTTGTGTGTCCTGGGGCCCCTTCAGACGCGGCCGTTCGCCGCAGTGGCCTCTGGGTGCGGGCCCAGCCGCGGCCCTCGAGGGCCGCAGGGGGCGCCCCGCCGCGACGGCCGCGGCCGGCGCGCCCTGGGCCGGGGCCGCCCCGCGTCGCCCCCGCGTGAGGCCCCCGCAGGCCAAGAGGTCGCTCGCTGCCCAGGGGTCGCTCGTTGCGTGCCGCCGATTCTCCCGAGGGCTCACGTTCGGAGGGCATCAACTATACACCAACACCGATCCTGGCCCAGGATCACCCTGGGCCCAGGATCGGTGTATATGCCTTCTTGCGCAAGGCAGGAGGGCGTATACACCGATCCTGGGCCCAGGGTGATCCTGGCCAGGATCGGTGTTGGTGTATAGTTGGTGCCTTCCTACACGTCGGGCAGGCCTCTCCACAGGAGAAGTGCTCGACCGGCTCCAGCCTCGAGCGCCAACCGACTCTAGCCTTGATCCCGCGCACCAGGCTTCTGATGCTCCGAGCAGCTTCGGCCCTGCTCGCCAGCAAGAGTGTCGACCGCCAAGAGAGGACCGAAACGTGAGGGTGTCCGCGTGCCGTGTCCTGGGAGGCGAGACTCCTTCGGCACTGTTTCGATACTTTCCTGGGTGCTCGAAATTGTTCAGGAGGGGAAAAAACACGCAGACACAATTAATCGCCGATTCCCAGAAAGCATGGGAACATATGGGAAGTGGGGGGGAGGACAAAAAATACAGAAAATATAGGAAAA
>CAUYUJ010017390.1:0-35731 GCA_963575745.1 Prorocentrum cordatum | reverse complement strand
GAGGAGGAGGAGGAGGAGGAGGAGGAGGAGGAGGAGGAGCCCGAGTCTTACGTCTCCCCGATCCCAGGCCGTCCTGGGGCGTTCGGATCAGTCCTGGACGTAGTTTTCTGCACCGGGAATCGCAGAGCAGCAGCACGCATTCGACAACTCCAGGTCGCTCATCGACCGCGGCGGTGTGAAACCTCTTCGGGCCCTCCTGGGGTATCTCTTGCTGCCTCTCGTGTTCTCTTGGGGCCTTCGGGGAACTCCTGCGCTGTCTTGGAGGCCTCTAGAGCCGTTCTGGGGCAGTCCTGGGGCGGCCTCAAGGGAATATTGCCGCCCGGACCCCCCCCCCCGACGACGACGACGACGACGACGACGACGACGACGACGACGAAGACGACGACGACGACGACGACGACGAAGACGAAGACGAAGACGACGACGACGAGGCCGCCGCCGCCGCCGACGACGACGACGACGACCCACGACGACCCACGACGACCACAACGGTTCCCCTGGTGTTGGTTCCGAGGGAAGCAATCTCAGAATTCGCACGTTTGGTGATCCGATGGGGATCGGTGGATCGTCGTAAATTCGGCTGTGAAGATCCATGACTGCAAGGCCTATTTCAAAGTTGCAAATAGGACATCGGCCAGTGGTTGTCTTTCTCGGCGTATGCGGCAGGACCCTGCAAGCTGCAGCGCATTTCCATATGGCCACTGTGAATTCACTATGACCATCGGAGTCTTTCAGACTCCCAACTACAGCGGCATCTCGTACAACGTAGGTTGTTGCTTGAATGCCTGATTGCCCGAAGACACAGCCCAAAGACGCAGTCGCGAGCTAGCGCAAAACACGTCATCGTCGTCGTCATGTTCGTCTCCTGCGTCACCACCCCCACCACCTTGGTGCCGATAATAGACACGCACTGAGGCCATCGCGCGGTCCCCCCGCCGCTGCTTTCATGCAGTCTGTGTTGATCCATCGGTATCGCGGAATTGTTCTTTTTCATTTTTCCACGGGCGTTTCGTCGCCGGAGCGCTCCCACCATCGGGTCTCGACCTGATTGTCAGAATTAGTGGTCGCAAGGTGGTCCTTATCCTGGGATTGTCCTCCTTTTTCGCATTCGGAGCCCGCGCGCCCGTTGCACAGATCGTGGGGCGACGGCGACGACTTCACTGTCATTATGTCCGTTTCACCTCAGATAGGATCCATTGCGGAAGACGAGTGGGAGGAGGACGAGAAAAAGAGGGGGAGGGGCATCATGGAGCGTGAAAGTTGTGGCGGAAGAAGTCAGGGAGGAGAAGGAGAAGCAGAGTGGGCCCAGGACGTATCAACGATCTAATGGCCTTCGGCCCATCCCGCTACAGTGTCTGGGTTGTGGGTTGGAGTCATCAGGGATGCTTCTGGGGGCTCTTCGAAGGGGTCTCGGAGGCTTCGGGTTGGCAGTTTTGAGGCTTCTTGGGGGCCTCTGGGAGGTTCTCGTGAGCCCCTTGGGGGCGTCTTGGGGCCTCGAGCCTCTTGGGGGCCCCTTGAAGCCTCCTGGGGGCCCCAGTTGGGCGTGGTAGTTCGGGAACAAAAACAGCCCGAATGGGTGTCTCGAGTCTCCCCTTCGGTGTTTTTTTGGTGGAAGTGCCCCCCCCCCCTCAGATTGCTTTCATTTGTGATTTCTCGTGCGTTTTTGTTCTTGGATGTTGTTCCCTCCCCCCGAAATGGGTTCGGAGCCTCGTGGGGCCCGAGAGGTGCGCCGGGTAGCCCCCCCCCCTCTGTCCACCCGATCAGCACTCCTCCATGCTGCTCCTGCTGCTCCTGCTGCTGATGCTGGTGCTGTCCATTCTCTTCCCAACCCGCTGCTGCTCCTTCTCCTCCCCATCCTCGTCCTTGTCCCCTCTTCCTCACCCTCCCGTTCTCGAGGTCCTCTCTCTCCCTTTCGCCCTGGGGAGAACATCACACGAAACGGTGGGGGAGTCGACGTGCCTGGGCGAGGCAATGCCACCAGAACTAGGCGCATGCCCGAGCGGCGCTCGACAGTTGGACGATGGAGATGAGAAGGAGCAGCATGCCCCAGCAAGTGGTAGCGGCGTCCTTACCCCCATATCAGGTGGGTCCTGGACTACATTCTGGCCACTCGCTTCAACTGCTCCTTGAAGCAGATCAGACACGCCGTCTGCAGCATCGTCCTAACCCTCAGGACGATATTGTCTGCAGCGGTGGCGCTTGAGCACCGCCGCCTCGCCTAGTGCAGCGCGGCGTACATGCCCACGACGGCGCGAGGATGTTGCAGGATGACGCGACGAGAAGGATGGACACGAGGCGGAGGAGGAGGAGGCGAAGGACGATGAGGTCTTCGCCAATGGAATAGTCTGCCCCCCATAAGAGCGCTCCTGGAGGTGAAGGCTAATCATGAGGAGGCGAACGAGGAGGAGGAGAAGGAGGAGGCGGAGGAGGAGGAGGAGGGGGAGGAGGAGGGGGAGGAGGAGGCGAATGATGGTGATGAGGAGGCGCACGAGGATGAGAATGTGGAAGATTAGGAAGAGCATGACGACTAGAAGACGGGTAAAGGAGGAGCGCAGAAGGAGGAACAACGAGGGTGTGCAAGTCGAGGATTCGGAGGAGTTGGTTGATGAGTTGAATAGTTGATAATGCGGAGAATGACGATGAGGGCGTCAACAAGGAGGCGGGAGATGGGGATGCGACGGGGAGTTGACAGTGGATGATTCGGACGATGCTAACAGTGCTGCTGCTGACGACGATGATGTGCATGATGATGATAATGATGATGCTGATGATGCTGATGATGGTGATGCTGATGACGATGACAATGCTGCTGCTGATGATGGTGATGATTATGGTGATGCTGGTGAGGATGATGATCATCAGGCTGCTGCTGATGACGCCGATTCGGATGATGATGCTGATGGAATCCATGACAATGTCGATGGCCATGCCGATGATAATTTCGATGGTAGGAAAGCTGATGGTGATGCTGATAATGTTGACGATGCCGATACTGGTGTTGCTGCGGCTGCTGCTGATGATGATGTCGATTAGGATACCGATGACGATGGTTACGATGTTGATGACGACGACGATGATGACGCTGATGATGACGGCGATGCTGCTGTTGATGGTGATGATGGTGATGCTGATGATGATGAATATGATACCGATGCTGATTCTGATTATGATTCTGATTATGATTAGGATCATAATTCTGATTATGCTGATGGTTGTGGTGGTGGTGGCGATGGTGATGATGCTGGTGATGATGCTGGTGATGATGATGATGCCGATGGTGCTGATGCCCATAATGTCGATGGTCGATACGACGATGATGAGGTTGGCGGTGCAGATGCTGAAACTGGTTGTTCTGATTGTGGTGTTGGTCGTGATGATACTGTTGCTGATACTGATGATCTAAACTCCGATGGCGACGATGATGATGATGCTGATGCCTCTGCTGCTGCTGCTGATGATGATGCTGTTGATGATGATGCTGCTGATGATGATGATGACGATGACGATGGCGGCGATGACGATGGTGATGCTGCTGCTGCTGCTGCTGCTGATGATGATGATGATGATGTTGATGATGATGATGATGATGATGATGATGATGATGATGAGACGGTGACGATGATGCTGATGATGACGATGATGATGATGATGATGATGCTGCTGATGCTGATGATGATGATGATGATGATGATGATGATGATCATTATGATGCTTTTGATGATGATGCTGGTGATGATGCTATGTTGACGATGAGGTAAATAATGATGCTGATTACTTGCTGATGGTTGTATTGATTGATTCATTGATTGATCGACATACTCATCGATTTTGTATGTATAGATTTATGGATCGATGCGTTGATTATAGTTGATGAGATGACGGACACACGCGATAGTGATAGCGTCGGCGGCGGCGACGCTGATGATGATGGAGAAACATGAGGAGGACGAAGAGGAGGCGAAGGGCGGATTGGGGAGGTGGATCAGCGGGTGAGATGGACGGGCGCCAGGGGTTGGGCGGAATTCTTTGTTATTCGATATCGAATGGCCTTTGACCTATCCCGCCACCGTGCCTTGGTTGTGTGTCATAGTCCTCTTAGATGTTCGTTGCGATGTCGTGGGAGGCCTCTCGGAGGCGGTTTTGTGGCCTCTTGGGGCGTCTCGGGAGCCTTTTGGGGGCCTCCTCCGTAGCCTTTCTGGCTCAAGCCGTGTTCCCCACTTTCTCCGCAGCCTTCTCGCCCATGGTCGGCGGCTCGGCGGCGGCGGCGGGCACGCCTTGGATGGCTGCGGGGGGCTGCCCGAGTGCGCGGCGGCCCAGCGCCTTACGTGCCGCCTACATCGTCGCCCTCGGTCCGACGGCGTCTCGCCGCGCTGCTCGTCGGCGCCCTCGGGAGGCTCTCGTCGATGCTGCGCTGCGCACCCGTGCCTGCGTCGGCGAGTCAGGCGCCTTGCAAGACGGGGAGCCGGCGGCGCGGCCCGCGCTCAGACTCCCGTCGGCCGGCGCGGCAGTGCCAGGCGCCACACGCAGCCGGCGAAACGCAGCCTGGCATGCGGCTCTCGCGCCGGCCGGTGGTTTCGCCGCAGCCGCGGGCGACGGGATCGCCTGGGCAGCAGCTGGCCCACGGCCTGGCCCCTGCGCTGTTGCCCCGTCGAGGCTGGGGGTGTGCGGCCAGGCCCGTGCTGGACGAGGGGGTGGCGCAGGCCGTCTCAGGCGGCGCGGCGCCGGCTCCTGGCACCTGGGAGAGCCCGCTCGGAGCCCCAGCCTTGCAGGCCAAGGCCTTCGGGGATGGCCTGGAGGCGGGACTGCGCCTCGCGGCCACGCTCCCCGCGCAGGCCGAGACCGTGCGCCAGGATATCGAGGAGCAGCAGTTCGGCGGCGTCGCGAGCGCAGTGCCCGTCTTGGAGTGCGTGGCTGGCAAATTCCTCGGCTCTTTTGGCAAAGCCTGGGAGCCGCATTCCGATGCTGCGGATGTCGGTGGTGTTGGTGTCCTGCATGCTGCTGCTCGGGGAGCCGCTGGCTCTTTGGGCGTGGGAGGCTCCGTGGCCGATGCGGAGCCAGTTGTACCCAGCAGCTCATGGACACCGACGGAACTGCCACGTGCCCCTAGAGAAGGCCTGCTTTTCCAAAGGTTGCATAGTGGCTGCTCCATTTTCGACGACTGTGGGAGCGACCTTTCGGGCCTCGATCGTGTCAGTGTTGTCTCGTCTTTTGATGATGCCTTCGGGTAGGTGTGATCTACGTGCGAAGTTCCCCATCCTGTGCCTGGATCGGTTCATATCGTCCTGCAGCTTGTTTTTCCTTGTTCGGGGAGCTTCCTGATGCTGTATGTGGCTACGGGCTTCCTGGTATTGTATGTGGCTCCCGCTCGAGGGCGTGTGCGCGGTGGTCTGGTTCTGGCCGTTGGGGGGGGGTCAAATTGGTTCGTATGTCATTATCTCGACTGCATCCGCCTCGTCGTGATTTCCCTCGATCTGACGTTGGCGTGGGCCTCGCCACTCATCTTATTTGCCCTCGTGCTCATCCTTGTGGTCGGCGCGTTGTTCATGGAGTTCGTGGAGGAGGGCCTATTCGGGGTGGGTTGTTGAGTTCAAAAAAACTCTTGGGGGCCTCTTGGGGCCTCTTGGAAGCCTCTTGCTTGGGCTGTTTTGGGGTGCTCGTGGGGGCCTGTTGGGCCGTCTTGGGGCGATCTGGGGGGCCTCTTGGCCCGACTTGAACACCGTTGGGCCGACGGCACTACGGACAGCTGCGCCAATGTGGTAACACGTATCACGCCCAACATAGCTGCGCAAACTTCGCCGCGCGACGTGCCCAGACCCAGGACGGCCACGTCGAGTTTGGCCAATCTGTTTCTACATGCATAACCAACCTAGTCCCGCATAGTGACCCGAACTTACCTGAGCTGGAGCAGAAGGAATGGCGACGGAGATTGTGTCAGATGTTTCCATCAGTTCACGTGGTGCGTAAGCATGCGCCTTGATCACCCGAGTGTGGTTACTTGTGTGCGTGGTTTCTTTACTGCGACGTGTCCGGATTCCGACCAACATGCCAAGTGCGTCGATTGAACGCCGTCGCGCGAAAATTGCAGCAACAACCCGAGGAAAGGATGTGCCAAATCATGACTCCGACAGGAGAGGTGAACGTGCACGGCGACTCCAGCTATCGTCTCCTTCACGGCGCCGCCTTCGTGAAAGTTCAGGGGCGTGGCATCCGAGGTACCGACCTACTACCGCGTAGCCGCGCGCCAGAAATGCAGTCGTTCGCCATATAGACGTGCACTTCAAATCGCGTCGATTACAATGCTCTCTCGCATCTCTGGTCAGACCTGGGAGCGGCCCGCAATTTGCAGGATTCTCTACCCAGCCATCATCACGCCACGCGAAGTGAAGGCTGAACCCATTACTCCGACACGACGCGCGACTATATCAGAAACGCTTGTCTTTTGCATTAAGGCAGCACTTACCACTGACGCCGATTATGTGTTCAAGTCACTCTTTGAAAGGATTGTAAGACACCTGCTGAATGTGCCCCATTGGCCGCATCAGTTTGAACCGGCACGTGATGGAAACATGTGCTGTGCATGGCACAGAGGGGATTGGTGTGCGTGACATGGCGGCCGATGGACGTGTCAGGGGCTGAATTGATCACGATTTATTTCTACAAGTGATGGCGGGTATTCAGTCATTTAAGCTTGGCTTGAAGCGGAAGCGCTGTACATGGCCAGCCAGTCAGCATCTTCTGAGCCTGGTCCGCATCGGGCTTGCGGATGAGGCACATGAGCCAGCATTGCCTCATGCTTGTCTCTGTTGTCACTCGTGGTGTCTGAAGGTCTTTCCGTACCCCCTCCACATTTTGATGTGTGAGTAGTCGCTGATTCGATGGAGCAGCGAGGTTGCCTTCTGTGCGCGCGCATGGACTAAAGTGGACCTCGACGTCGCTCGGCGCTCCCCCCCCGTCCCCTCCTGAATTTGATCGGCGGTCAAAGACGATCATCGCGAACGCCGTGCCTACGTCTGCCGCCGTTTGTATCCCAAGCGGAGCGCTATTATATTCTGACTACACCGATGTCGCGGCACACTAACACCCGAATGGCAGAAAACGGTTTCCCAGATTCTTCGGCGATGCATTCTCCCATTCCATACTGCACTTTTCACTTTTCCGCTCATGCTTTTGTACGGATAAACAATGGGGCAGTAGCGTATGATTTCAGCGTAATATCTGGTGCGGGTTACCCCATCCGTTTGGATCCCAAACTTCATGATATTGAAGAATTTGAGGTCTGGGCCCCCGAAGTAGTCCTCAAGATTGAAGACAGACAACGGATTGCGCCAATCACCTGTGGACGCCCCAACTCGTGCCTCAGGGCACGGTGGCGGATTCTTTCAGTTCCTTCTCTCCAGACCGACGGATATTGGCAGAAACCCTGATGTACTTGAAATTGCCAGAGGACCTCCTGAGCATCTCCACAACGCATCTTACCTTTTACCTCCCTCCCTCCTCTCGCCAAGGCTGAGGGTGTCCATAGGTCCTTAGGTATTCGGGCTCCCGAGAGCCAGCGGTGTACAAACACGTCCATATCTTCTACGTCCCTCCATCCCTCCTTCGCTCCCTCTCCCCTTCCCCCCCCCACCTCCCACAGCTGCTGCTGCTGTTCCTCCTCCTCCCCTGTTCGCGCTTCCCTCCTCCAGCACATCGGCGGCGAGCGCAGAGGCACGACGCCGAAACACAACAGGGGCCGACCGCGCGCGTGCCCTGGGCGCGCGGGAGGTTCGGCCGCGCGCGGGCGGCCCTCGCTTCCGTGCGGCGTGCTGCGTCTGCGGCCTGCGGGAACAGTCACGCTTTGCGGGGAGGGGGAGGGGGGGGGGGAGGGGGAGGGGAGGGGGAGGGGGGGGGGGAGGGGGCGGGGAGGGGGAGGGGGAGGGGGGGGGGGGAGGGGGAGGGGGAGGGGGAGGGGGGAGGGGGAGGGGGAGGGGGACACTCCCGCAAAGCGTGCGGCCTGTGGGGCCGCCACGCTTTGCGGGACGATCGACAGGGGTACGGAAAGAAAGGGTACGATGCCCAACAGCAGTTCCTGTTCAACTTGAACAGGGCTCGCTGACCGCACCGCCGCGGAAGCTGTTCACTGAAGACGCAGAGCGTCCTGTCCAACAGCGGCCGCTGTCGGCTTTGGACAACGTCTGTTATTGGGCATTGTACCCATTTCCGCCGTGTTCACTTCCGGCGTCCAAAGCTTTTGCGCGCAAGACCCGTTTCAGGTCCATGCCGCCTCGGTAGATCCGAGTCGATGCCGTTTTCGGCCGGCCCGATCCGACACGATTCCGGTCTTCCGACGGTGTGGTGCGGCCGATGCCTGCAGGGCGCCGTCGTGCATCCCGGCGCGGTCGATCCGATTCGATCCTCGACGCCGCAGCTTATGCGTTGCGGTCCAACGCACATTCCCATCCGGTCCGGTTTCCCAATCTGATGCTGACTGTTCCTGCCTACCTTTCCGCCGCCCAGGTTGCGGGGGCAGCAAGCAACCACAACCCACATCGAGGATGTACCCTGGTGGATGTCTTGCGCATGCCCAGGACCGTCGGAACACCGAAGCCAGTTTAGTACTGGTTTTGGTCGATGTGGCGTTCCAAGACGGCCAAGTCGACCACAACCATAACCAAAGTGCTCGTGTCGATGTCGTTCGGTTCTCCCCCGAGGGGCCCTCCCAGAAAAACAAGTAGCCGTGGTTGTGGCTCTTCGCCGTGCCCGGACAGGTGGAGCTCGGCATCCTCGTGTCGCAGGACGCGGACGCCATGGACGGGGCCTCCGCCCTCCTCTCTCAGCGCCGCCGCCGCCGCCTATTCTCCGTCGCCGCCGATGCCGATGATGCGGCCGCTGAGGCTTGAAGGGGGATTCGAGGACTGCAGTCAACGTCTGTGGTAAGGAGGAGGGAGGAGGGAGAGGGGAGGAGGGGAAGAGGGAGGAGGGAGGAGGGAGGAGGGAGAGAGGCCATCGATCAAAGAAGTTCCCCCTAGCAGCATTGCCCCCCCCACCGGGAGGCCACAACTGCTCCCCCACCCGAGGATGATGAATGGTCTGTGCCTTCTCGCTGGAGTCCTCTTGGACGCTGTGGCTGCCCGTGGCCCCTTCTGCCCGGACCCAGCGGGAGGGAGTAAGGGGAGGGGTTGCCCCTCCCCGACTCCGCCCGACTCACCGCCCACCAAACCACCACAACCCAACCCGAAGGCTTCGATTTGCCCTCCATTTCCAGTTGGGGGGGCTTCGGGGAACACTGCAAAAACACATATGGAATCCGTACCCCCCCCAACCCCGGGTCTTCGGGTTGGGCTGGGGTGGTCTGGCAGGTAGCCACCGACGAGGAAGAAGGGGGGAGGATGGAAGGGTACTTGTCCTCATCCTGACTCGCCTTCCTCCAAGGACTAGAGGGCTAGGCCGCTCCAAGCGCGCGAAACTATCCGCACCTCGCGCCACGGCGGGAGAGCTCATGACGCGGCTCCGGCCTGGCCTCTCGCGGGTGCGAAGCTGCAGGCGCGTCGCGCGTCGCGGGGCGCGATGCGCGAAGCAAGGTGACTTGGAGACGGGGCGCAGAAGTCGTCCACGCGCAGAGGGGGCTCGGGGAGGGGGGAAGGCTTCTCAGAAGAGGGCTGCCTCTTGGAAGGCGGGGGCCTGATCTATAGATGGGGGGGGGGGGGGCGGCGCCCTCCAAGAAGCAGTCTCCTCCTGAGTACCTTTCTCCTCCCCTCCCTACAGTCCACGCGCCCAGTAAAGACGCGCGCCTTCATCCAGGGCGCCCTTGTGTCCTTGCCTCTGCGGCCCGTTCTTTTCCGTTCTCACAGGCCGCCCGCCGCCCCCCAACATCCTTGCTTCGGCCTCCAAGGGTCTTGCGTCTTCACCACCCGTCCTTCTAATGCGCGCCCTACCCCCTTGGGCGCGCCGCCACGAGGGGGAGCAGGAGCAGGAGGTTGAGGAGGAAGAGGAGGGGGAGGAGGAGGAGGAGGAGGAGGAGGTTGAGGAAGAGGAGGAGGAGGAGAGCCTTGGTGGTCCTTGGGGCCTCTTGGAGCGTCTTTGGTGCCTCGGAGGAGCCTCTTGGAGCCTTTTTCGGTTTCTCGCGGGGGCCTCTTGGGGGCCTCTTGAGGACATCGCTGGTGATGCTGGGCGCCTCCCTGGTGGTGCTGGGCGCCCCTGGGCTCTCCTGGGGCCATCTTGGAGGAGATCGATCAAAGAGTGGGGGGATTCAATCGAGGTCACCCCCTCGGTGGCTCCAAGATGGTCTCCTGGGGGCCTCTTGGGCCGCTCTTGGGCGCCTCTTGGGCGCTCTTGGGGCCGCTTTGGGGCCGTCTTGGGCCCATCTTGGGGCTGTGGTCAATCTTGGGGCCATCTTGAGGCCCAACGGGTCCATCGGAAGCGCACACGCGAGAAGCCAACAGACATTGATCATCCTAAGGTGTTTGAAGGATGTTGGCCTCGTGGGATGTGCCTTGGGAGGCTGGAGTGGCACTAGGAACCGTCTTGAGGCTGCCTTGGGCCGTCTTGGAGGCATGTCGGGGGCTATCTTGAGCGATGTTGAGAGGTATCTTGAGCAATCTTGTAGGCTGTCTTGGGCTGCCGAGGGCCCGCTTGGAGCCGATTTGGGCCATCTTGGGCGCTCCCCCGAGCAGGGGAAGGAGGGGTTGTGGCAGGGAACTGAGAACAACTCGTTAAACCACTCAGCCCAGAAGGCTGGTGGGAATTGCTATCATCGTGGGAAGGAGGAGGAGGAAGAGGAGGAGGAGGCGGAGGAGGAGGAGGAGGAGGAGGAGGAGGAGGAGGAGGAGGAGGAGGAGGAGGAGGAGTAGGAGTACAGGGAGATTTTGAATACATGACTTGCGCGCGCGCGGAGAGGATCATTTTGCCTAGTCTGCGAGCTTGTATTACTATTCCCATGTATTCCCGTGCGCGCGCGCCCGGAGATGCAATTTCTCGTAGTCTACGACGATGTATAACAAACATCCCATGTAATACAAATCCCATGTAATAAAACAACCTCCCTGTAGGCGGAGGAGGAGGAGGAGGAGAAGGAGGAGGAGGAGGAGGAGGAGGCGGAGGAGGAGACGGAGGAGGAGGACGTGGAGGAGGAGGAGGAGGAGGAGGAGGAGGAGGAGGAGGAGGAGGAGGAGGAGGAGGAGGGAGGAGGAGGAGGAGGAAGAGGAGGAGCAGCAGCAGCAGCAGCAGCAGCAGCAGGAGGAGGAGGAGGAGGAGGTATTGGTCGTGGTGGTGGTCGTGGCCGTGGTGGTGGCCGCCCCCTGCCGTCGCCGCGCGGCCTCCCCGGCGGCGCGCCCCGCTCGGCGCGGCCCGGCGGTACGGCAGGCGATATCCGCCAAGCCGTTCATCGACAACATGATCCACGTCATCACGGAGCCTTTCGTCGAATAGTAATAACAATAATAGTAATATTAATCATAAGAACAATAATAATAGTAATATCAATCATATTCATAATAACAAGAATAATACCCATATTTATGTTATTATTATTATTGTTATTATTATTATTATTACTACTACCTTTAGCATTATTATTATTATTAGTAGTAGTAGTAGTAGTAGTAGTATTATTACCAACAAGCGCATGAACATACACTTTTGGCGCTCCGCGCGGATTTCTTGGATCCGCGCTGGGCTTTCCCGGGCGGCGCCTCCGGCGCCGCGTCTGGCGCGCTCCGCGCGCCAGGGAGGGGGTCCAGGGCAGGTTCAAGAACTCCGCGCCGAGCGCCAACATATGATATTTATGGCGTTTTCTCTTCTTCTACTTTCGGCGGCGAGCCCTAGGGTGAAGTGAGAAGGAGGCCTCAAGGCCTTCTGAAAAGGGTCGGAAATCCCCTGGCCTTTTGAGAAGGTTTCTAAGCCTTCTCAGAAGGCGGCGGGACTTCTTAGAGGCCCGAAGACAGAAGACATCTCAGAAGGCCGGAGGGCCTCTGAGAAGTCCCGCCGCCTTCTGAGAAGGCCTTCTCCTTCTCGTTTCCCCTCCTCGCACGCCGCCGAATCTTGGCATCGCTCGGACATGTGCATTGTCCTCGTCAGGGACCATCGGGGAGCATCTTGGATCATTCTGCGGGAAAAAGCACAAGCACACGAGACCGAAGCATGCACGGGGAGTGGACGTCCGAGCGATGGCAGGGAGCTCGAAGGAGAACATACTGCACATCCACTTTCGACGGTCCGCGTGGATTCCCTTGGATCTGCAGCAGAACCCCCCGAGGGCGCCTCCGGCGCCGCCACCGGCGCGCCCCGCGCGCCACGGATCGGGGATTACTAAAGGTGCCCCTGGCCCAATGTGCCCCTACAGTGCAGTTTCTAATGCATGCTCCGCGTGCGGATCATGTATTAAGAATGCAGGGATAATTTAGTAAAAGCAACGATGAGTTCATGCACAAATCTATTCAAAATCCCATGTATCATAAACTGCCCTGTAGCTTTTCGCTGCACTTTGGAGCCCCTGGGCCCCCCTTGACCTCGCGAGGGGTGCTCTGGAGGCCGTCCGGGCCACCCCGAGAGTCCTGGGGGGACACCTCCGGCCAGGGGGCACTTCCAGCGACACCCGAGCGGAGAGGGGTCGGCGCAGAGCCAAGAGATCTGCGCGGACCTCCGAGCAGTTAATATGTTTATGCAGTTCCTTGCTCCTCCAGGAGTGCCTGCAGAACTTCCCGCTGTGCCTGGAGCATCTGCCCCGCCCCGCTTGCGCGGAGGTCGTCGTCGTCGTCGTCGTCGCCGCCGCCGCCGCCGCCGCTGTCGCCGTCGTCGTCGTCGTGGTGGTGGTGGTGGTGGTCATCGTCGTCCTCGCCTCGCCCGCCCTCCTCAGCTCTCGGTCGTCGTCGTCCTCGTCGTCGTCGTCCTCGTCCTCGTCGTCGTCGTCCTCGTCATCGTCGTCGTCTGTCGTCGTCCTCGTCGTCGTCGTCGTCGTCGTCGTCGTCGTGGTCGTCGTCGTCGTCTCGGGGGATCTCTGCCGATGATTTCGCCAAGCCTGGCCAGGCCCGTCCCGGGGCCCAGGGTGTGGGCTTTTGCGCCTCCCTTCGGCTACACGTAAGAGTGACCTTTCGCCGGAGTGACCTTTGGTGCGGGCACAATGGGGTCCCCCGATCACCAATTGCGATGCGATAGTAGCGTCTTGCGCGCCTGAGTTTGGTCCCCCCGCGGCCCCCCCAAAGCCGCGCACCAAAGGTCACTCTTACCCAGGGTCACTCTTGCGTGTAGCCGATCCCTGCCCTGAGAGGGTCCGGAGGGTGTAAACACAGATCCCGGGCGAAGGATGGGCTCGGCCAGGACGAGTGAGGTGGTCACTTGGCGTGCCCATGATCGTCGCAGTCGTCGTCGTCGTCGTCGTCGTCGTCGTCGTCGTCGTCGTCGGCGTCGTCGTCGTCGTCGTCGTCGTCGTCGTCCTGCTCCCCCTCCTGACCTGGGACCCCTCCGAGAGCTGCTGCCCCGGTTCGAATTTTTTTGGTGCTGCTGCCAGCGTAGCAGCGGGCCTCGCACGGGACAGGCAGTCCCGCGCGCCGCCCCGCGCCGCCGCCATTAGGTCGCGGGCAGGACGTGGTCCCAAGGCGCCCCGCATTCGCCATCGTTGAGAACCCGTTTGGCACCGACGTGCCAGGGGAAAAGAGGACAGCAACACAGACGTTATTGAGAATCGCCGCCGCAAGGCGATTGGTTCGGCAGCCGCGACAGCAGCATGGCTCCAGCTCCATGGCGAGGTCCCCGGTATTGCTCGCGGTATGGTTCCAAGCAGGAAGCGTCCCCGGGCTGGTGCACCAAATGCTTCCCCGCCAAGCCGCCACGTCGACGTCGGTCGAGATCGGTCAGTCTCCCGTGCTCCCTCAGACGCGAGGCCTCTGAGCCGGCTACAGGTACCGCTGCTTTGCTGAAGACCACTTTCCTTCGCTGTCCAAGACGTCGACGTATACGGTGGCTACTTACGCGGACACCATGAAGCTCAAGCTGTGGGCCGAACCACCCTCGGACCCGCTGCTCGCGAGCAGCACGCTGCACGCCGTGAAAAAGACATTGGTAATTCATGGTGCGCTTGGTGTCAGCCCGGCCTAGATGGCAGGCGTGGCGAGCGAGCACAGAGTCTTTAAGTTCATGTATCTCTACTCGTTCGACGCCATATAGCATGTCTATGAAGCGTCTCGAGGAGCCGCAGGAAACGGAGAGGGCAGCAGAGCAGACGCTCAGTGTTGCCCAGGGGCAACGACAAACCATCGCCACGGACTTGGCTCAGGCGCAGACGACGCTCGCCACGATCGAAGAGTTGGAGCAAGACGAAGGGCCGGCCAAGAAGATGCAGGCCAAAGCTGTCGCGTTCGCGGATATCGTGTCAGGCAGCGAAGAGAGTTCGGTCACGCCTCTCGGCGCGACGTGACGGTTGCCCAGTCGCCTTTCTCGGGCACATCAGCCAGCGCGCCTCAAGTACTGGCGCAACCTCAAGCCGATCAGTCCTCGCCGCAGGCAAGAATCGGCCAACTCGCCACCAACGTGACCGTCATCCAAGCCGGCTTTGGCCAAGATGGCGCCGCTGCCGCGCGGGGCGTTGCCCGAGGCGCAGCCGCCTCCGCTGGCGGTGCCAGCGACGCCGCCGCCGACGGGGTCGCCGCCTGGAGCTGCCCCAGCTCCAGCCGCAGCTTGGGCGTGCCTGGGCACAGAGGCGAAGGGGGGAGCGATCGAGAAGGCTGGGCTCCCTGGCGGCAAGGTCTCGGTGGCCGCTGAGCAGCTGGAGGCAGCGGCGCGCAGGCCCGTCCGGCAGCTCCTGAGGAGCGCCCTCCGGAGGGCCAGCGCGCGCAATACTGCCGAGGCAGGCCCTGGAGCGGAGCCGCCTTAAGCTGTCGCGACGAGGTGCGCGCCGCGGGATGCCGAGCTGGAGGGGCGCGAGGCCATGGAGGGCGCCCTGCCCGGCGAGGGCGAAACGCTGGCAGTGGAACCGTCGAGCTCAGTGGGTGCGCCAGTTTTTCATCCACCCGGCTTGTTCTGCAGACAAGGCCAGGTGCAGGTCGCGACAGGGGTAATCTCCCAGGTCCCCAGCTTCCCGCGTGCCGCAGTTCAGTCCGGTGGACCTTCATTCTTCCTCGGCGCGGCGTCGCGCCCGCAGCGCCGTGCCCTCTGCCACCGCGGTTCTCGAGCCTTCGCGCTGGAACTCCAAATTGATTTCCAAGTTATGGGTTCGAGGCGGTTCGATTTCGCGTCTGAGTTCTAGCATGCAGGTTTGAGGCGGTTAGATTTCGAAACTTAGGTCTGAATTTGAGGTTCGTGGCGGCTAGAAGTCGACTTCGAGTTCTAAGTTTTGAGGCTCGAGGGCGTTGCAAGTCAAGTGTGACTTCGGACTTCCTCGAGCCTCCATTAGAACCCGCATCTGAGCTCGAGGTTGGAGGTTCGCGGCGGTTCGAATTCAACTTGCAGCTCTATTTTGGAGGATCGGACTTGTTGGATGTCAAGTTTGAGGTTTCACTCGGAGGCTCGATGTTGTAGAATTCGTGGGGTCCTACCGCCTGCGCCCTCCAAGCCAGAAGTTCTTACTTGAGTTCTGACTCGGAGATCCGGGTCGGGCAGAACTCAGCCCTGAGAGCCCTTTCCCGTGGTCTCGAGGAGGTTATGCCTCGCGCGTGAGCTCTATCCGCCGCGGGCCTCCACGCCATGACCCAAAATTGGAGTTCTAACCGGGAGGTTCGAGGCGGTCGTGGCCCGCATTTGGGCTCGAGCTTTTTGAGGGCTCCAGGCGGTCGACGTCGTCTTTTGGTTTCCTACCCTGGAGGCCCGAGGAGGTTGGGGCCCGCGCGTGGGTTCTCACTGCTTCGGGCCTCCCCGCCAGAGATCTCGGGGGTGGACAGAACCCCCAACAGTGACACGTCGATTAGTGAATTGTCCGTTTTCGGCTCTCTAGAGGGCGCCATGGCCGTTATTTTCCAGGTTTGCGCCCGCCAGGTTTGGGCCTCAGGTCGTTTTCACTAAACCACGTTTTACTAAAGGGGGGGGGGTCTGTCCAGCCCCGAAGATCAAGCATTCGAATTCTGATCTTCACCGCCCACCAAACCACCCCAACCCAACCCGAAGGCTCAGATTTACTCTCGATTTCCAGTGGGGGTGGGGGGGGGTCGGGAACTTGCCCCCCCCAGCCCGAAATTCGGGTCTTCGGGTTGGGTTGGGGTGGTCTGGTAGGTAGTCAGATCTGGGGGTCCGAGAAGCTTAGGCTTCGAGTGGGAGTTCCAACCGCCTCGGGCCTCCGGGTTAAGGCTGCAGGCCGGTTGCCGCGTCTGGGGCTCGAGGCGGTTGGAGCTCGCGCTTGAGCTCTGACTCGGGGTTCGAGGAGGTTGGGCTCTCAATGTGGGCTCTGAACGCCCCAGGCCTCCAAGTTAGAAGCCGCAAGTCAGTTCTAACTTTCGGGGGTTGCGGCGGTTAGAGCTCATATGTTAGTTCTAATTTGGAGGTTGAAGACGGTCAGAGCCCAGCGTTTTCTTCTGAATGGGAGATTTCAGGAGTCTAGAACACAAGGAGTTCAAACTGCCTCGAGCCTTCAAGTCAGACCTCACATGCGAGTGCTAACTTTGGGGGTCTAGGCGGTTGGCGCTCACGTTTGAGTTCTGATTGGGTGGTTCGAGGAGGTAAGAATTCAAATGTGAATTATTCCCGCCTTGGGCCTCCTAGCTCGAACTTGAGTTCCAATTTGAACGTGCAAGAAGGTTCGCACCCTAAGTTGAGTTCTATATTTGAAAAGTTTGATCTTGGAGGTACGAGGAGGTTCGCAGTCACCTTTGAATTCTAACGTGGAGGTTCGATGAGGCCAGAGCGCGATGTGAGTTCTAACCGCTTCGCACCTCCCAGTTCATGCTCGACGTTGGATTCGAATTCGGGGGCTTCAGCTGGGTCCAATTCAAATTCGAGTTTCAGCTTAGAGGTTCGAGGAGATTACAACTCAAATGTGAGTGAGAGCCGCTTTGAACCTCCAAGTTAGAACACGTGTTTGGGTTCTAACTTGGAGGCCCAGGGGGGGGGGTCACATTCACAGTTGAGTTCTTACTTGGAGGTCCGACTAGGTTAGGACACAACTTTGGGTGATACCTTGGATGCTCGAGGAGGTCAGGGGCCAAATGTTAGATCTAACCGCCTCGAACCGCCAGGGGATGATTCAGTTTTGAGGTCTAGCTTGGAGGTTCGGAGTCAAATCTGACTTCTAAATTGGTGCTTCGAGGAGGTTCTAACTCACATACGAATTCTCAGTTGGAGGTTCGGAGAGGTAAGAATTCAGATTTGAATTCTAACCGCGAGCCTCCGCGGAACTTTTGTGCCGCGCGCGAGGGATGCCTCAGGTCCCTGCCCTGTTCCACCCCCCCTCCTCCGCTGATGCTGATGCTGATCGTGATGGCCATCATGAGGAAGATGCTGGTGGCGATGATAGCGGTGATGACGATGGCGACGATGATGAAGCGGACGAAGATGTCGCGGGCTGAATGGCATGATTCGAGGCTCGTCCTCAGTTCCCTCCTTGCCCTCTCGCCCCGTCGCCCGGCGCCTCCCGCCGCTCGCTGCGCCGTGCACGACAGCGCGCTCGCGGGGCTCGCGGGCGAGGCTCTGGAGGAGGGCCGTTTTTTGTGGGGCCCCTCCCCCTCCCTGCTCCGCTCCCTCCTGCCTCTCCTGCCCCCGTGCTCTCCCGCCGCTCCCGCCCCCGCCCCTCCCGCCCTCTTTTCTCCCCGTCCCTGGCTTCTCCCCCCGTCTTCTCTCCCCGTCCCTCCCGCCCCGCCCCTCTCTCGCCCCCTTCCGGCTCCATTTCGGGTGCTGCGGCCGTGTGTAAGCACGCTGCCCCTGCGGCGTCGCCGCGCCGCAAGGGGGGGTGGGGGGGGAGCCGGGCGCGCCCGCAGGACTCCGAGTTTTTCCACTCCTTCCTGGAGCCCCTGCCGAGCCACCTCCGGTGGCGCGGGGCGGGGCGGGGGCGGCGCCTGGAGGGCGAGGGGCAGCAAGGGAGCCGATGCGCGGGGGCGGAGGGAGCATGGGTGTAGGATGGTGGTGGGCGTTTGCCCCCCCCCTCACCTCATTTTAGGCGTGGGCGGTCGCACGGGGGAGTGGAGGAGTGAGGGTGGGGGGGAGGGAAGTGGGTGTGGGAGGGAGGGAGGGAGGGAGATGGCGTTGCTGCTGCCTGTGGTGGTGATGCCTGTGATGCTGATGCTGCCGTTGGTACTGCCGATGATGGTGCAGATGCTGATGCTGCTGTTGATATGGTCGTGGTGATGATGCTGTTGCTGCTCTTGCCGATGCTGATGCTGATGCCAACGCTGCTGCCGCTGATGGTGGTGATGATGATGATGAGGATGATGATGATGATGATGGTGTTGATGATGATGATGATGATTATGATGATTGTGGTGATGGTAAGGATTGTGATGATGGTGGTGGTGGTGGTGAGGACAAGGAGGACGGAGGACGAAGGAGGATGGTAATGGAGGACGAGGACGGGCGAGCAGGCAGATGGGAGAGGAAGATCATGTATGGGTAGATACAATCACACCACGTCAAGACATTTGAGAACGATGGGGTGGGGGTGAGAGGATGAATCTGTGGGGCAGTGGGATGAGATGGATAGGGAGATGAAGAACTCGACTACAGATAGTTAGACCAGATGGCTCTGCTGATTATCATGGCGATGGTGTCGATGATGCTGATGACGCGGATGTTGACGCTGCTATTGATGATGGTGGTGGTGATGTTCATGGCGATGATGAATGCGATATGAAGGACTGGGGATGATGATGATTGCTCACGATACGGGGTGATGGTGTGGATGTTGTGATGTGGGCGGCGACGAGGCCTCGACGTTACAACGGGTTGTGGGGAGCACGAGTGGCAGTGTGGAGTGTGGTTTTCGATGATGTTGACTTAGATGAGGGTGTTCACTCTGACGGGGATGTGGCGGAGGAGGATCCAGGACGAGAGCAAGGATGGTGGACGAGTAGAGCGACTATCATGATCATGCGTGCGACACTGATGGGTGAGGATGATGAGTGCGATGCGTATGGTGATGGCGAGCATGGGATGAGCATGCATGACGGCTGTATGCCTGCGATGCACATGTTTGTTATTCTGGTGTTCATGTACAAGCCAGTGCCGAGGCTGCGGTTGATGTTGATGTTGTTGATGTGCCCGAACAACAGTCTCATGTAGCAATTTCGATGGTGGCTACGTTGTGTATGAGCAATTCGATGTTGACGGCCACAGCGGCGATGGCGACAGTCCCGATGATGATGATGACGATGCTGATGTTGATGGTGATGGGGGTTGTTGATGATTGTTTCGCTGATGACAATGTTTAGTCTGATGACGTGTTGATAACGATGGTGAGTGCGTCGATGATAATTGCGGTGCTGATCGTAATGGTCCTGATGATGTTGATGTTTCTGTTGATGATGCTGATGATGAGGATGATGAGGGTGATGATGATGACGACGATGATGATGATGCTGATGATGATGATGATGATGATGATGATGATGATGATTATGATGATGATGAGGAAGCTGTTTAGATGCAGATTGTGATACTCCCTTTTATGATGACGATGCTGAGGATGCTGATTTCGATGATGACGACGACGACGACGATGGTGATGATGATGATGATGATGATGATGATGATGATGATGATGATGATGATGATGATGATGATGATACTACTAATAGGGTGAATCTGTCGACATATGACCGGTGTGGTGGTGCCGGTGGTACATGCGATGGCGATTTGGTGCTGGTGTCCTTGGTGCTGGCGATGCCGGTACTGGCGATGCTGGTGCCGGTGGTACTGGTCATGCGGCGGATCCTGAACCGATGTTGTGTTGCCGGTGGTACTGGCGATGGCGACGATGCCGATGACGATGATGATCGTGCTGATCATGCTGATGATGATGGTGATGATGGTGGTTCTGATGGGGGCGATGATAACGATGCTTATGCTGATGCCAATTATGATGCTGATGCTGATGCTGATGCTGATGCTGATGCTGATGCTAAAATGATGATGCTGATGATAATAATGATACTGCTGCTGATGATGATGGTGATGCTTATGATGACGATGACGATGACGATGATGATGCGGCTGCTGATGAGGATGAGGATGAGGATGATGTTGATGCTGCTGATGATGATTATGGTAATGGTAATGATGATGAGGATGATACTGATGATGATGATGATTATGATGATGATGACGATTGTGATGATGATGCTGATGCTGCTGATGATGATGCTGCTGATGATGATGATCATGCTGCTGCTGATGATGATTATGCTGAAGATGATGATTATGATGATGATGATGCTGATGCTGCTGATGATGATGCTGCTGCTGATGATGATGATCATGCTGCTGCTGCTGATGCTGAAGCTGATGATGATGCTGATGATGTTGGTGCTGCTGATGATGATGATGATGCTGATGATGATGATGCTGATGATTATGATGATGATGGTGCTGCTGATGATGATGATGCTGATGATGATGATGATGATGCTGATGCTGCTGATGACGCTGATGATGTTGACGAGGATGTTGATACTGTCGCTGATGAGGTTGTTGTTGATGACCATTATGAGGATGATGACGACGATGATGATGATGAGGAGGAGGATGATGACGGTTACGGTGATGACACTGCATATCACATGCCGTTTGCTATGCAACTATTGCTTACGGCGGCGCCGAGGTTCTTGTGCGGAAACTTCCACCCGCTCACGCACATGCAGTTCGAGGCCTACCCTCCCCGCCCGCATCCGGGACCCGGTTCGCCCAGAGGGCGTCGGAGGACGCTTAATGAGGGGGCGACGAATGGGGGGGGCAGCGAGGGCCGCTGAAAAGGAGCCTTATGTGGCCCCAGAGGGGGGCTTCTAGGGCCCGGAGAGGGCACCTTTCTTCCCTCCCCCCCTTGTGGCTCCCCCCTTATTTCGCGCCCCAGGGCGAGGGGGTCAGGGCAGAGGGGCGAGGGTGGGGGCGAAGGCGGGGGGCCAATCCGACGTGCATCCGCGCCTGCCTCTTCCTCCTCCTTTCCCTCCTCCTCCTCGTCCTCCTTCTCTTCCTCCTCCTCCCCGTCCTTCTTTTCGTCGTCGTCCTCCGATGATCTGATGTGGGAGGGGTGGGCGAGGGTCCAGGGCGTCGGCGAGGGAGGGCCGAGGGCCAGCAGCGACAGGGGGGTGGGGGGGTGGACCGGGGGCCAGCGGAGGGCGAGGGCGAAGGGAGGACGGTGGGGGAGGTCAAGGAGAGAGCGAAGGGCGCTGGGAAGGCGAGGGGTGAGGCTGAGGAGCGTGCCGGGCTGGGCGTGCGTGCGCTGGCTGCCAGTGGCCCTCTCTCCTCCGCGCGGCCGCGCGCGCGGCCCCAGCACGCGGCCAAGCAGAAGGCCTTCGAGGCCCAGACGAAGGCCATCACCCAGGCCTTTGCCCACGGTGAGTCTTCGAAGGGGACGAGGAGGAGGAGGAGGAGGAGGAGGAGGAGGAGGAGGAGGAGGAGGATGAGGAGGAGGAGGAGAAGAAGAAGAAGAAGGAGGATGAGAAGGAGGAGGAGGATGAGGATCAGGACGAGAAGGAGGACGAGGACGAGGACGAGGAGGAGGAGGAGGAGGAACAGGAACTGGTGCTTCTATCCGTTCCTCGTTGCCATGGCCAGATTCGCCTCGAAATCATGTTCGGAACGCACCCCAGGAGATGTCCATGGGGTATCGTTTGTTTGGCCTCCCTGGGGAGGGCTGCGTCTCGAGGGGACTGCCCTGCCCCGCAGTGTTTGGGACGATTCGGGAGGAGGAGGAGGAGGAGGAGGAGGAGGAGGAGGAGGAGGAGGAGTAGCAGGAGGAGGACGAGGAGGAGGAGGAGGAGGAGGAGGAGGAGGACCTGGAGCAGGAGGAGGAACTGGAGGAGGAGCAGGAGTCTCGAGGCCCAGACGGCGGCTATAACACATGCCTCTGTCCAGGGTTGGGCCTCGAGGAGGATCCAGGGACGTGGAAGAGGGCTGCGAAGACTGGGGAGACGACGTCATGACCCTGGCCATGCCATTTCTCCGATCTCATGCCCCCCTCTTCTTCTCTCAACACATCCCCTGGACCCCCCTCGTCTGCGCACTACGCACATGCCTCGTTCGCCTTGAACTCATTGTCGCAATGCCCCCCTCCGGAGAGGTACAGTATTTTTTTTTGTCCTCGAGAATGGTGGCGTCTGTCACAGTGATTCAGGGTTTTCGGGAGCAGGATGAGGAGGAGGAGGAGGAGGAGGAGGAGGAGGAGGAGGAGGAGGAGGGGGAGAAGGAGGGTGAGGGGGAGGAGTGAGAGTCTCGAGGCAGGGTTTCAAGACGGAGGAGTTTTGTTTCGCCCGCTTTGTTTCATCCGCTCCTGTCACGTCCGCTTGTTTTTGTCCGCTTTTTTGTCCGCTATTGCTTCGCACGTTTTTGTTGTTTCGCTCGCTTTTGTTTCGCCCGCCTTTCTTTTCATCCGCCTTTTGTTTCGTCCGTTTTTGCTTCAACTGCTTTTTGCTTTCGCCCGCCTTTGGTTTCGTTTGCTTGTGTTTCGTCCGCCTGTGGTTTCGCTTGCTTTCGCTTTGCGCGTTTTCGCGGCTACTTTTGTGCAATGCAGATAGGGCGAGTTAGAACTGGGCGAATTTCAATCGGGCGAATAAAAAAACCAGCCGAATCGAGACTGGATGGATTTTAATCATGCGGATGAAACTTGATGAATTTAACTCGGGCGCATTAACACTGGATGAATGCAAACCAAGCGAATTCAAACCCGACGAATGATGACCCGGCGAATCATAACATAATGAATTTAAGCCGGGCGGTTGACAACGTGATGAATTTGAACCGGGCGAATCGAAATTGGATGGGTAGAAATCAGGCGAATACGAATTGTATTAGTTCATACAGGGCGATCAAATCAGGCGCATTTACTTTCGGCGGTATCATGTTTGGGGCGAATTGGATGATTCCCAGAGCAGTGTTTGTACTTAGGGGTTCTAACTTCTGTTCTAAGGAATTGGGCCGTGTCTTCGGTCTGGCGGCTATGTGGCCGCCGTTGCCGCCCCGTCGCCGCCTCGTCGCCGCCCGTTCTCTGGGTCGAGTCTTCGGTCTGGCCGCTGTGTGGCCGCCGTCGTAGATCATGCTACATAGCTTGCGCACCATATATTGTACCGCGTCGACTGCACCACATTGACTGCACAACATAGGTTGCACCACATCGAGCGCACAACATATATAGTGCAAACGTAGAGTGTCGGTTCCCCCCTGGGGATGTGCAATTTACATATGATTCTGCCCCATCGTCCATCCTAAATATGAACTCGTATGATCCCAGCCAAACGGGCACCCTCCCCCTCACCCTCTGCAACAAGTGCTATGCGCGCATTCTCGTTCATCAAAATTATCAGTGTTAAAGAAATCCTGGTATTGGTAGAACCTGAGTCGGGCCTCATGCCAACCAGTAGACGATCTTGAATGAAAGCAGAAATTCGAGAATGCCCCAATACGCCCCAAGAGTGCTCCAAGACGCCCCTTCCCCTCCCCCCCGAAGTCTGGCACGACGCCCCGAGACGGCCCTGAGCGGACTCCGAAGAGGCCCGCAAGAGGCAGCAGCCATTGCTTTACCATGGGTCATTGCATGATTTCGGTCCACGCCTCCAAGCTCGCCGCAAGACGGCCCGATAAAGCACTGAGACGGCCCCAAGACAGCCCAAAGACGGCCCCAGTACGGCGCACAGAGAGGCCCAAGACGGCATCGGAGAGGAGGAGGATGAGCAGGAGGAAGACCAGGAGCAGGAGCAGGAGGATGATGATGAGGAGGAGGAGGAGGAGGATTTGACAGGACTCGGCCTAAACAGTGCTTTCCGTTTTCGTTTCGTTGTCGCTCTCCCCGTCGTTCTGTCTTCTTCCCGCCCATGCTGCAAGACGAGATCAGAGCGAAAGTGGTCCACGAGATCCCTAAGACACCGTTTAGGTCGAGCCTGGAGTTTGAGGCACGCAGAACTGTGCCGAAATGGTGAGGGACGGAAGGGTCAGGGATGTCGTAGGGGCTGGTCGGAAGATGCAGCGGACACGCTGCCGTACGACAGAGAGACAAGGAGAGGCAGGACTTTCGGAGCTCTTTGGACGCCCTTCTGGGATGGCCCTGGAGCGGAGCTCTCTCGGGGCTCTATTGGGGCACCTTTGGGGCTCTCGTGGGGATTTTTCAAGCTTTGGGAGTCCCCTTGCGGCTGTTTGTGGGCCGGTTGAGCACCAATGACTCTTTTCTTTGGTGGCCTTGTCCAAGTCCCGATAGGGGTGGGGTCCACTTCGGCCCCTCTTGTGGCTCTCTTGGGGTCCTCTTAGGGTCCGCTCCCTCCTCCTCCTCCTCCTCCTCCTCCACAATTTCTGAACATGCATACTACTCTCCTCTCTCCCCTGGTCACGTCTGGGAAGTGTTCGCCCCCCCGTCGCCGCGTATTGTGTTTTACACAGGATTCCCTGAAAACGGGTTTTCGCTTGTTTTTGTTCTTTTCAAAATGCTACTCTCCCTGAAGCGCTGGCTTCATTTTCGGGTCACCCATCGTTCCGAATCGTGCTCCCGCTGCAGCGCTGGCCTCATTTCCGCGCTTCCGCTCGTTCCGAATCGCGCTCCCGCTGCAGCGCTGGCGCTATTATTTTCAGCGCCATGCCACGGCATAGTTTTCGGTCCTTCAAATAGGCCCCAACATCTAGAACATTGATCCCAAAAAACTAGTGCAAGTGATTCCGCATTCGGTGTCGATTCGTTGATCTGTTGGACCGCAGAAGCCCCCCCCCCATTTGGGGGCTTCTCCACGCCATGGTCTTCGCCACGCCATTTCGTGCTCCCACTGCCGCGCTGGCGTCATTATTTCCAGCATCATGCCACGGCATGGTTTTCGTTTCTTCCAAATAGGAAATAGGCCCCAACATGTAAAACATTGCCCCCGAACAAAAACCATTGGGGCCGCAGAAGCCCCCTTTTCCCTTCGCCGGGCCCCAGGGATCTGAACAAACGATCCGGCTGGAAGGCGCCGATCCGATTTGACCCCGTGAGGGGTGCAGGGGCCCAGTGTGACCCGACTGTTCAAGGGAGCCAGACCATCGAGCCTGGCAGCCCGCCGTACTATTCCCTGACATCCGTCCTCGCCCGCCGCATCTTCCCCCGCCGCCGCCGCCGTCGTCGTCTGCGTCGTTGTCGCCGTCGGCAATTTCTCTGCGTTCCTTGGAGCTTCCCGAAGTCTTCGGGCCATCCCCCACGCCTCGTGCAGGGCTGTCCGGGGAGCCTAGCGAGACTTGGAAGGGGGCTCGGGGAACGCAAGGCAGCGTGTCGAAAGGAAGGTGCGGGCCCTTACGCTCTTACAGTACCCCTACCAGACGGCACTTGGTATTCGAAACTGCCCACACCGGGCAGGCACGGTTGCGCAGGGCATGAAGCCGGGATTCCAGACAGATTTTCTCCTTTCGTACACGGGCCTTTACCCTCCAAGGCATCTGGTGCCATGCCATGGCATGCAATGCGATGTTGCGTTGTGCTTCGCTGTGCGATACCATGCTTTGCTATGTTACGTTTTGTGATGCAATGCTACACTACGCAAGGCCAAAACATGCTATGACATGCTCTGCTCCGCCGCGCTCCTTACGCGATGTCATGCCGTGCTTTACCATACATCTCAAACCCTCTCGGGATCATTGCCTTTTGCTCGACACCAGTCTGTGCGCATGAAGAGGAGACCTGCGCCATGGTGAAGGCTGGGAGGGAGGGGTATGACGACAGAGATGACGCGAACGCACCTAGCTTGTCCCCCTCCACCTCCCCCTCCGACCCCGGTATGTCTATCACGGCCACGGCCCTCTCTTCGTGACCGGGCCGGGGGCGGCCACCCCGCCAGGCTGCCAGTCACTGCCGGCCCGCGGGCACGTGGGGGGGGGGTGGCTTTGTTGCGACGTGGGGCATGGCAGGGTTGAGCGCCCCCTTGATGGGCAAATCTTCCACTACCGCTGCCATATGTAGGACGGGGGAGAAGGGAGGATGAGGAGGTCCTCCTCCTCCTCCTCCTCTTCCTGCTCCGCTCCTCCTCCTCCTCCTCCTCTTCCTCCTCGTCGTCGTCCTCCTCCTCCAGCTTCTCCTCCAGCTCCTCCTTCTCCTCCTCCTGCTCCTCCTCCTCTTCCTCCTCCTCTTCCTCCCCCTCTCTTACCTATGGTAGTGGTATGTAGTGGTGGTGGAAAATGTGCCCACCAGCCCTGCAGCCGGACCGAGGTATGAGATCGAGGTCGGTTCGGGGAGGGTGCCCTAATTCTATGTTCTTCGTCCTTGTCGGATGCTCTTGTGCATCTGGGGGGGAGGCGAGGCTGCCCTCGAAGGTTCGTTCGTTTGGGCTGGCGGCGGGTCTCATGTTCTTGTAGGGTGTTCTTCTGTCCTAGGTCCGACCGTATCGCCGGTTCGGGCGCCCACACGTCGAGGATGGACGCCCCCCCATCGTGTATCCCAGGGTCAGGCCCCAACTGTCGGGTCCGTTCGAAAAACCTCACGAAGCCTGGGGTAGGGGTCGACGTATCCCCTGCTTGGGTAGGCGAGGGGTACACTCCTGCCAGTGGGCAAGGAAGGAGCTGAAACGGAGAACCCCTCGAAGCATCCACGCCACAGGGCGGGTGGCAGAATCCTTCAGAGCTGCTGGTACTACGAGCCACGCGTGCTGCGAGTACCAGCCTACTACGGCTGCGCTATCACTCCGGAGAACCTGCGTCGTGTCCTTTCTCCTCTTTCGCCCGCCAGCCAGAGAGGCCTTGTCCGAGCTGCCGTCCCAGTGCTCGAGCCTGGAGCTGTATATGAGCTCCCAGGAGCCGGTGCCCTGGGCTGGAGGATCAAAGACTGTGACACGTATTTTGCTTCTGTGGGTTTCTGGAGACATCCAGAGCCCTCCATCCCTCAGAGATCTCAGGATCCAGAGGCCCCAGCTTGCGAATGTGCGTGGCGCCAGGGCGAGAGCCGCATTTCCAAAGCCACCCGCCCTCACTTTGTGAAACGGTTGCCAGTTTCTCAGCTTCAGGCTTATTCGGCGACCGCCTGGCCTGCACTTCCGACCGGCCTCGGGCTGCGACAGGGAGGAGTTGAGGAACAGGAATGGGGAAAGGCTCAGTATGAGGATGATCATGTATGTGATGAGAAGGATCCGGGTATGCTTAGGATGAGGCTGAGGATGAGGATGAGGATGATATGAAGAGGAAGAGGCGGAGGACGAGAACGAGGAGGATGAGGAGGAACCTTAGCAGCAGCAGGAAGATGAGGTGCCAGTGGCAGTGGGCTACTTAGGTGGGGCGAGAGGGGGGATTGGACCAGTGGGGGGACCATTGACCCCCCACTGCCCACGCATCGCCAATATGGGTTTTCATACTTCACTCTGCCCAGGATTTTTCTGCGGTTTCGCTGTGGGGGGCCATCGCCACTCGAGGTATCACCGATTCCAGGCCGATACCCCCCCCCTCCCTTTTCACGGCAGGCATCAACCAAAGCGTAGCGTACAATGACGGCAGCGGCAGCGGTGACGTGGGTACGGTCGCAGATCGGCGTCATGGGCGCGTCCCTTCCCAGCTCCCAACTACCCATCCAAGCTCCAAACTACCCTCCCACCCTCCCAGGATGTCCCCCCCCTCCCCCCTCTCCCTCTTCGCTCCCCCTCATCCTCGCCTCTGCCCCCTCAGGAGGGCTTCTGGCGCCAAGTCGGGCTTCAGCGTCATCCATGACGGCGCCCGAGCGGTCGCCACAGTGCCCTGAGAGGCCTGCCAGGGGCCTCAGGACGGTCCAAAAGGCTTCCAACTCTTCGATGTTTCAAGGGATTTCTGATCCAGCATTACAATTGTGTCTATACTTCCCATGCTTTTCATACCCATATGCTCCATTCCCATACCCTTACCCTCTGATGGCTGGGCGCGCGCAAAGAACACCAGCTGGCGCACCTCTCCAGCGCGACGTTCGCAGCCGCTTCTTTAGCCCCCCCCTAGCGAAATTACGATGGCCCGCTCGAGCACACCACCAGCACGCCGCCACAGGTTCCTGACACGCCTCCGAGTGCATTCCACGCGGGCGCGCTGGCACCCAGTACTCCCCACGAGGTACGCCCACCAGCACTATGTGAGATCGCGCACCTGTTCGGGCAAGAGGTCTGGCCGCTGCAGGCTGCCGTCGCCAGCCTTGAGAATCGCTTCGGCACGCAGATGGCAGAACGCATGGAGAGTGTCGAGATCCGCATCGCCAACTTGGAGAGCTTGGAGGGCCCCAGCGTCCCATTCACCGATCACGAGGACATCTCCTGAACCACGTCCAGGCGCTGGGGATTGAGATCGCCGGGCTGGGGAGCGCAGCCGGCTCCATCGGCTCCATCGGCACCGCTTTCGACCAGGAGACAGCTTCATTCGGCAACCTTCTTGGTTTCAGCGACCATGCAGAGGCAGAGACGAGGTTGAAATGTCAGCTTTGGTGGAGCAGCGCCCCGTCCGCAGACGAGTTCTATTCCAAAGGGGTGCTCTCGGGCGTTCTCTTCGGCAAGTTTGCTTCCACGGCCGATCGAAACTCTGCAGTGTCGAAGCTCCGGGCCGCGCGTGTCTACCTGGAGGACAAGGCAGTATGGTCAGAAGTGGAGGAACCACTCGAGGTCCGAGTGCCCAAATCGTTTTTCTTCCGCGCAAAAAAAAAGCTACTCGTCGAGTAGGGTTTCGAGAAGAGGACTTTCTGGGAAGGCCCAGAAGCGGGCGCGATGATGATGATGATGGGAGACGACACCATGTTGGAGGTGAGGGCCACGACGGGAGCGTTGACAGCAAGTGCGACTACAGCTGGGGGCGTTGACCCGGATGGCGAGGGCTTGCGAACACGCATTCGGGCAACATTTTGCGCGGCGGCACGGGCAAGGGCAGCGGCAGAACCGGCAGGCGCGACGTCGAGGCAAGACAGCAGGAACGAGTTGGATCGCCTGCTCCTGCAGCTGCCGGCGGTCGCAGCTAGGGACAGCACTGGTCGATGTGGCACAGGAGATGCTTCACCAGAGCTCGAAACCAAATTTAGTCACGATTTGATGTTTCACGTTTGCTGCAAAAACGCACGTGTTCATATTTTGGTAAGTTCGTTTTTTTGGCGAGGGGGGTTTTCGAATCTTGCTTGGGACGTTGTTTGTTAGCGGGGCTTGCGCAGCATCTGATGACATGTCGACGGGGGCCATCGCTTTAAAGCCGCATCGGGTTTATCCAGATGCATTGGGCTGGGCTGGTTGTTTGCTTGCGTGTTCCGCGCGCGGGGGGTACCGCAGGTACTCGTTCTCGTTATGGCTGGGTGCCAGCAGTTGATCTCGAGGTCCGTGGCGTTGCCACAGTTTCCTCTTTGCAAGTGCACCGCGCGCGGGATATCCGCTCGACGATCTAGTCGCCTGCTATGCGTTTTTGCAGCAGGGGGTCGATTTTGCCAGGAACCGACGCCAGAAACTATTCATAGCTGGCGACCTGCGCGCCCTGTTTGACATCGGCCCAAGAGGGCGAGTACAGCAAGCGTTTTGTTTTGAATGGCCATGAGGCCGTCGACTTTCAACGTGCGCGTGATGCGTGGATGTTCCGGAGCTCGCTCGGTGCCATGCGGGTTTCGGATTATGTTGTTTGATGTTTCTTTTCGTTGCCAGTCTTGCTGCCCTCGTGACTCTTCTAGATGTGGGTTCCGGCCATCGTGCGTCTCATGGGATTTCCCGTCTAGGCCCCAGTTCCCGACGCCGGGAGGGGCGCCAGCACGGCGCGGTTCGGCCGGGTCCGTCTTCGGGCGCCCTGGGCCGCGATCGGGTTTATGAGAGCATGGTGCAGGAACCTCTGTCTGAAACCCGGTCTTTCTCCCTCCCTCCTCCTCCCGTGGCCTGGGGGGCCGCCTTGCTGCGTCGGCCAGGCAGACGTTGACCCAGAGTGGCGCTTCTCGTCCGCGTGCGATGCCATGGGGCGCGCCTGAGTGGCGAGAGATGCGCCCGAAACGACGCGGCGCGCGTGGCCCACCAGCGCCGTCAAATTAGACTGTCCAAGCTCTTTTTTAGAGAGCACCGTCATTTCATGCGGCAATGTAGCTATGCGCGTGCTGTTCCACAGTTGTTGACGTTTGATGGCGTCGAACATTTACCTCGGGCGGGCGTGTTCCCTTCGCGGCGGACCAAGTGTTGGGGCAGATTCTCTCCGCGGGCTGCGGCGCTGCCTGGGGCGAGTGGGCAGTGGCGCGCTTCGGCGGGGGCTCGTGAATTATCGCGCCGTTTTGCATGAGGGAATTGCGGCAATCGCTTCAACGCATGGGGCGTGGCAAACGCGCAGATGAACGCAGTGTCGCCGTTGGCGTGCTTGCGCGCGGTGGCGATGTTCTTCGCTGGCCCTTCCCGGCGCGCATGATTTCGTTGCTCGGCGCAGGCCGCGTCGATCCAATTTGGCAGGGGTCGCGTTTTATCGTGCTGCCGATGACGGGCGGCAGAAGAAGATGTCAAACAGTGGCATTCCCGGTGCGATCTTACATATCACATGTACTAGATTTGCTTGCCTGCTTCTTACGCGCTTGCAGCTTGACCTGGGAAAATAGCAGACGATTGGCCGGGTGGGATTTCGCCCGGGCCGTTTCGAGGACGACGCATTTGTCGGTGTGGAGGACGTCCGCGAAAGTTTGGGACGGGCACCCCCCCGTGGATCGCCCGTCTGGACCTTGCGGAAGACTTCGGCAGGCTGGGGCGCCGCGTGCTTCTCCAGGCGTTGTCGGTGCGGGGGGCTCGCGCAGGGTACGCGCTGTTTCTTTCGGACGCATGCAGTTTTGTTTTCTTGGGGGACATCGACGGCCGCGCGGCGTCTGACATTGTCTGCGGCGTAAAACATGGGGGTGCTTTGTCAGCATTGCTCTTCGACGCCGGCTTAGAGCGCGCAGCTCGGAGGTTCGAGGTGCGAGTTCAGCAGTGTGGCTTCGACGTCGGTGGCGTCGGTTTGCTGGGCAGCCTGCAGTGCGCCGATGACATTTTACTTTGTGCTCGTTTGGCCGTAGAGGTGCTTCGCATGGTGGGCATTCTGTTCGAAGAATTGTCAGCCTGCGGCCTGTCATTAAAAGAAAAGCGCGGTGTCGTACTTCCGATGTTGCTGTCCCCGACGTCGACGAGTTCCTGTTTTGCAGCTTGCTGGCTGCCCGATGTCTGCCATGGCGTTCCAGGCGCCCCGCGAGTATCTCGGCCAGAAATTTGGAGGCGACTTGCGGTGCAGATCAGAGTGCGATGTCAACTAACGCATAAGAGCGCATGCGGAACATTTCATCCCGCAACGCAGTACTTTTCAAGAAATCTGTGCATTTGCGCCTTCGCTTGAAGCTTTTCGATTCGGCGGTTGCGCCCGCGGCTCTCTAATACGGTTTCTCACCGGCCGTCGCGACACCGCGGCGTAGGTATAGCCCTACGAGGCGCTCCGCGGAACACGGTACTCACAACCGCAGTGTTCACAATTCGGCCTTTCGCCAGGATAGTTGTTTTACGTGTCCCAGGTTCCTGAGAGCGCATATCATTTGTAGGTTCACGTGTCCCAGCATAGTGTAGGGTTGAGGATTCGTGAGTGGTGTGTAGAATTGACCCTTCTCGTGGCCTTCGGAACGCAGATTACTTGTATTTTCGCGTGTTCCAGTAGAGCGTGGACCAAGAAATGCGATGTGGGCCGAAATCGCAGTGTCGTAACCATGAAAGCGCTGCCCGCTTGTATTTGGATGCGTCCCATAAGAATGTCAGACAGGGCGTGCGTGGGAGCTATACAAAAACGAGGTTCTTGCTGCCCTGAGGGCGCATCAAACTGTTAATAGTGTGTCCCAGGAACTGCCCACGTGTCCCAGGAACGTTCCAGGAACGGCCACGCCACGGACGTGGGCCTAGCTCTGGGGGCACGTTTCGCTTGTGCGTGTTTGTGCCCCCAAGGAAAGCAATTCACATCGGCCATCTTGAGGCCAAGGGAATGCGGAAGGCCGCTTGTAGCATGCGATTACGCATATATATATATATACACATCTATTCCGCATCTTCCTTTCATCATGCCATGCGATTTTCTTGAGACTTAACGCGGCGACTGCCCGCAAGGGGCCCGCCGGATCTAATCGCTTCGTTAATTATGCCAGCCCGTGTTGCATCACTATATTGGTGTGTTCGTGGTGGGCGAGAAAGATGATGATGATGATGATGATGATGATGATGATGATGATGATGATGATGATGATGATGATGATGATGACGATGACGATGACGATGACGATGACGATGATGATGATTATGATGATGATGAGGATGATGATGATGATGATGATGCTGGTGATGATGATGATGCTGATGATGCTGATGCTGATGATGATGATGATGATGATGATGATGATGATGTGATGATGATGATGATGATGGATGATGATGATGATGATGATGATTGATGATGATGATGATGATGATGATGATGATGATGATGATGATGATGATGAATGATGCATGATGATGATGATGATGATGATGATGATGATGATGATGATGAATGATGATGATGAATGATGATGATGGTGATGATATGATGATGATGTGATGATGATGATGATGATGATGATGATGATGATGATGATGATGATGATGATGATGATGATGATGATGATGATGATGATGATGATGATGATGATGATGATGATGATGATGATGATGATGATGAGATGATGATGATGGTGATGATGATGAGGAGGAGGAGGAGGAGGAGGAGGAGGAGGAGGAGGAGGAGGAGGTGGAGGAGGAGGAGGTGGAGAAGGAGGAGGAGGAATATGGGAGGATGAAGATGATGCGTCTCGACGGCTTCTTGTGGCATTCTTTGGGCCAAACTGGGTCGTGAGCAATGCACCTCTTTGGGAGGTTCCTCGGGGTCTCTTGGGAGGCCTCTCGGCGGCCTCGTGGCGGCCTCTTGGTGGTATTTTTGGGACCTCCTGGGGCCTCTTGGGGCTTCTTGGGGGCCTGTTTGGGACTCTTGGGGGCCTCTTTGGGGCGTGCTGGCGGTCTCGGGAGCCATCTTCCAGGAAAAAGGTTCGACATGTCAGGTCGGATTCCCTCTCTTTGGGCCCCTGTTCGACCTTGCCGGGGTACTTTTCGTGCAGGGACGCCCACTGGGCCCCACACGCGCCCAAACCTGTTGTTGTAGATTTTGACACGCCTCTGGTCCTTTGGGCCGGCAAGTTGCTCTCTAGTCCCTCCCTCGTCGTCCTGCTCGCTACTCTTGCCGTTGTATTCCAGGGGCAGGGGGATGAGGGAGCACGAGGTGGGGGAGGAGGAGGAGGAGGAGGGAGGAAGGAGGAGGAGGAAGGAGGGAGGAGGAGTATGATGAGGAGGCGGAGGAGGATATGAGGGGGGAGGATGAGGAGGAGGAGGGGGGGATGACAGAGGAGGAGGAGGGAGGGAGGAGGAGGAGGAGGAGGAGGAGAGGAGGAGGAGGAGGAGGGAGGAGGAGGAGTAAGGGAAGGAGGAGGAGGAGGAGGAGAGGAGGAGGAATGATGATGATGGATGAATGATGATGATGATGATGATGATGATGATGATGATGATGATGATGATGATGATATGATGATGATGATGGAGGATGATGATGATGAATGATGAGATGATGATGATGATATGATGATGATGAGAGGAGGAGGAGGAGTAGGAGGAGGAGAGGAGCAGGAGGAGGAAGGAGGAGGAGGAGGAGGGAACGAGGAGGATACGGACAGATGGTGCGAAGGCAGGAGGATGAGGCGGAGGATAGAAGGAGGAGGAGGAGTAGGGATGAAAGGCGGAAGGAGGATGGAGGAACAAGAGACGAAGAGGAGAAGGAGGAGAGAAGGCGGAGGTTGCGGAGCAGGAGTAGGAGGAGGAGGGGAGAGGAGGAGGGGAGGAGGGGGAGGAGGAGGCCGGAGCGAGAGGAGGGAAGGAAGAGGGAGCGAAGAGTATGTGGAGGAGGACGAAAAGAGTAGGCTGAGGAGAGGAGGAGAGGAGGAGGAGGAGGGGGAAGAGAGGAGAAGAGGGGGAGGGAACGAGGCGGAAAGAGGAGAGGAAGGAACAAGTGGGAGGAGACAAGGTCGCGAGGAGGAGGAGAGAGGAGGAGGGAGGAGGAGGAGGGGAGGAGGAGGAGAGAGTTTGGGGGAGGAAGGAGGAGGGAGGAAGAGGAGGAGGAAGGGAGGAGAGAGAGGGGAGAGGTCGGAGGAGGAGAGGAGGAGGAGGAGGAGGAGGAGGAGAGGTTTGAGGAGGAGGAGGATGAGGAGGAAGGAGGATGAGGAAGGAGGAGGAGGAGAAGCGGGAGAGGAGGAGGAGGAGGAGGAGGAGGAGGAGGAGGAGGATGATGAAGAGAGAGGAGGATGAGCAACGATGAAAAGCAGGATGGGACCTCTTGCCCAGGTGCTCAAGCAGATCCAGCTCATCAAGGTGCGCCCCTGGGGCTGTTTACCCTCTGTAGCGACGAAGAAGCGGTGGAGGACGAACACAAGGAGGAGGATGAGAAAAAGGGAGGAAGGGGGAGTGCACTTGGCGCGAGTGGTAATAGCAAACAACCAGTCGGAGGGGTACCCTTCTGCTCTTTGTGTTTGGGCTCTCCACCTTCGGATCGTTTTTTTTTTGGTATCCCATGTGGCCATCGCAAATCGGCGAATCTGTTCATGTTCGGATCCACATTCTTGTGTTTATGCTCCGACTGTAGGGGTCGGGCGGATGAAGAGAAGTAGGAAGAGGAGGAGGAGCAGGAGGAGGAGTAGGAGGAGGTGCAGCGGACGACGGCGGTGATGGTTATGGTGACGGTGATGAAGATGCAGGTGATGATGGGGACGAGGATGGTGACCCCATGATTGTCATGGCAAAGAGGAATGATAAGCTAAATATGAGTCTGACTATGCTGGAGATGGTGACGAACCTACATGCACTGCTGCTGGTTGATGATGGTGGTGCTACTGCTGCTGATAATGCTGATGACGAGAACGATGATGAAGATCATCATGTCGATGCTAAGGATGATGCTGATGATAATCGTGGTGATGCTGACCATGAGGATGGCGATGGTGATGCTTGTGATGGTGATGCTGCTGATGAAGTCAATGCACCCCTTCCGCACCACCAATCTTTTGCCCTGTCTGCTCTTTCTCCTTGCGCACACTGCCAGTCTTACTGACAGACAGTGTAAACCCAAGGCTCATCAACGGGGTTGCAAGAAGTCCTCCCTCAAACTTCTTCTTGAGAGGTACATGCAAGACATTGGTTTTTCATTGCGGGACGTGGACTATGACAAAGCGACCGTCTCATAATCTTTGTTGGTGACACAACACCTTTCCTGGGATTGCATCGCCACGGATCCACGTGACTGTTTGGTCAAGCCTGTCCTAAATCGTGCACCGCGTATCAACGCGTCTTGTTCGCCCTGACAATCACAAACCGTGCCATAACACATTTTAATGAGGAACCGCCCCTCGTCCTTAAGTTGCTGCAGGCTATGAAGGCCAATGTTCGCAGCGCTAAAGCGAGAGCGACATGTTGAAAACGACCCGCCCTGTATCCATGAAGCAGTTGCAGATTTCAAGCTTCAAGAGCAAACATGGTGCGAAACGCCCGGCAGGGGGGTGCGGCAGCGACGGCATATTTATAAGAAACGGGGATGGGTGAGGAGGAGGAGGAGGAGGAAGAGGAGGAGGAGGAGGAGGAGGAGGAGGAGGAGGAGGAGGAGGAGG
>CAUYUJ010017389.1:208473-221125 GCA_963575745.1 Prorocentrum cordatum | reverse complement strand
TAGTAGTCGTAGTAGTCGTAGTAGTAGTATTAGTTGTAGTCGTGGTACTACTATTCGTAGTGGTAGTAGTCGTCGTAGTAGCAGTAGTAGTAGTAGTAGTAGTAGTAGTAGTGGAAGTAGTAGTATTAGTAGTAGTAGTAGTAGTAGTAGTAGTAGTAGTAGTAGTAGTAGTAGTAGTAGTAGTAGTAGTAGTAGTAGTAGTAGTAGTAGTAGTAGTAGTAGTAGTAGTAGTAGTAGTAGTAGTAGTAGTAGTAGTAGTAGTATTAGTTGTAGTAGTAGTAGTAGTAGTAGTAGTAGTAGTAGTAGTAGTAGTAGTAGTAGTAGTAGTAGTAGTAGTAGTAGTAGTAGTAGTAGTAGTAGTAGTAGTAGTAGTAGTAGTAGTGGTAGTGGTAGTCGTAGTCGTAGTCGTAGTCATATTCGTAGTCGCAGCAGCAGTAGTAGTAGTAGTAGTAGTAGTAGTAGTAGTGGTGGTCGTAGTAGTAGTAGTAGTAGTAGTAGTAGTAGTAGTAGTAGTAGTAGTAGTAGTAGTAGTAGTAGTAGTAGTAGTAGTAGTAGTAGTTGTAGTAGGAGTAGTAGTAGTAGTAGTAGTAGTAGTAGTAGTAGTAGTAGTAGTAGTAGTAGTAGTAGTAGTAGTAGTAGTAGTAGTAGTAGTAGTAGTAGTAGTAGTAGTAGTAGTAGTAGTAGTAGTAGTAGTAGTAGTAGTGGTAGTAGTAGTAGGTAGTTAGTAGTAGTAGTAGTAGTAGTAGTAGTAGTAGTAGTAGTAGTAGTAGTAGTAGTAGTAGTAGTAGTAGTAGTAGTAGTAGTAGTAGTAGTCGGAGTATTAGTAGTCGTAATAGTAAGAACAATTTCGTTACCAGTAGTCTGGATAGTAGTAGCAGTCTGCTCCATCCTCCTTCTTCCCCCTTGTCCCTTCCTTCCATCCGTCCTCTCTTCCCCTGCCTCAGGGGTTGCACGAATTACACGTTGCGGGTATGAGACATATACCCCGAAGTGGGGTACGATCGAAGACGACGAGGGCAGGTATCGAGGGTTTGGGGTACACGTGTTGAATGGCCCGCGAGCAGATAAGAGCGACCAGTCTTACCATTATAGTTGTTGTTGCTGCTGCTGCTGTTGTTGCTGTTGTTATTCTTGTCGTTGTTGTTGTTGTTCTTGTTTGTTTGTTTGTTTACAGTTTCCGTTTTTTGTTTGATGTTGCTTTGTTGTTGTGGTATATGGGGTGGTGAGGGGGCGTATTGCCATATTTATCCTCCTATCTTCACTTTCTCCTTTCGTTCTTATTCCTTTGTACTTCCTCTCCTCCTTCGTCCGTCCGTCCTCCCTTTTCCTTTCTCCCCCGTCATTGGTAGCATTGCTTGAGGCTGTACGGACTGGTAAACGTAACGCACGTTTTTTTCACACTTCGCCCCCCTGGGCCACCACACGACCAGCGTCGCTTGGACACCTTATGAGGACGTCTGGGTTGAAAAACCTGACGAGCCAGTGGTAATTGCCATCGTGGTCGTACTAATATTCGTAGCGCCTGTTCTCGGATACGGCGAGGATGCTGATGATGCCAATGGTTGCGTGACATCTCATGCGAGCACGAGCCGTGCCTGAGGACCCCTTAGTTCGAACCTATTGGTCGGCCAGCGGCCGGTCTTGCCAGCACGGCACTTCCTGTCGCACGTATTCATGCCTTTGGGTGCTCTCATCTCATTATTTGTGCCAGGATATAAACCTGGACAGGACGTTCTTCACCTGTACATCCCTCTCATTCCAACCAGGCCAGCGGCACTTCTCATTCTTCATGGCTTCGCGCAAGCGTGGGTCATACCATACACCGCATTGCACCGAGGACGGAACACACGGTGGATCAATAATACATGATCAAGTATCAGGTATGTGCATCCATTGTGCCCATGAGTGCGAATGGGAGCATGCTGTTGGATATCCCAGGGATCCATCCCTAGGGCATCCACGGGTTGAGAGGTGTCGCTTGCATGGTGACGTGATGGCTTGATCCAAGATGCTCCTACCCTGTCGCCCTTTCGCATTCTGCCCCTCCTGCTGATGGTGGATGCCTGAGCGGAAGGCGATGAAATCACTACGGGGCAGGGGGCTGACGAGCGCCAGCGGTGTTTCGCTGCTTGTCCTTGCGCCTGGCGGCTGGGCAGGATTTCAGAGGAGGGGGATATCTTGACATCATCATCCTGCTGCGTACGCTCCCTCCCCCATCTGTCTACACTCCTTCCCTTTCCGCCTCCATGTGCCATCCCTCCCCCCCTTCCCCCTCCGCCCTTCCTCCCCTTCCTCCCTCCCTCCTCTCTTTCATCCTCCGACCCCCCCCTTCCCACTCCTGTCCCCAACCTCGCCTCCTCCCGCCTTGATCGTAGATCGTTTGCCTTTGTTCCCGTGCCTTCCGTTTCCTTGTTTCATACGTTTGCGCTGCTGCGCCCGTGTGCGGCCCCTCGACGGCGTATGTACATGCAGGTCGGCGATGGAGGAAAGATAAGCAGGAGGAAGGAAGGCAAGATCGGGGGAGATGGAGGATGAGGATGAGGATGAGGATGATGAGGAGGAGGAGGCGGAGGAGGAGGAGGAGGGAACCTGAAATGACACGACGTGCTCATATCGGAGCACGCAATCTATCAGGTGATGCATTCGGCTGACCATTGTGATTTTTGAGAACTTACAGGGGGCGCCGAGTTGCAGCCCAGGTGTGCGGTGTGGCATGGTGTTTCACTTTCGCGACGCTGGTGCAGAGTGTGTTTCTGCGACACTGTCGTCGCCCACCCCCCTCCCCCCCTCTTCTCCGATTCTCGCAAGTTGTTTCCCCACTGGTATCAGCGCTGGTGCCCTCGGTCCTGTCCCCCCCTCCCCCAGGCGGAAGTTTCCGTCGATTCTGGCGTTTTTTATGGGATCGGCCAATATTTTCGAATGCGTTTTCGATTGGTGTATATTTTTCTGGTGTGTGTTTCCTTGCAACATTTGGCCAACATATATATATATATATATATATATATATATATATACACACGCTAATCCGCCGGGGCAGGTTTCGGGTCTTATTGGTGAATATTTTGAGGGCGGTTTTCCGGCCCGCGCTGTCATTGCCCGCCCGTCTTTTGGGAGCCGCTTTACGCGGGGTGCCGTGCCCCGTTGCTTTTCCCGACGTATCTGTGTGATCCCTTGCGCAGTGCAGCGCGTTTCACCTTTTCTAGCTCGCCCTGCCGTAGACAGCCTGCCCGCGCTGGCACCTTGAGAGCTGCAGGTCCGCATGAATGTGGCGCGTGCATTCTTGCATTGTTCCAGCGAAGCGCCTTACCGGATATACTTCACCTTCCCATCATTGAGTCCTGATTGTGCATGCACCATGGCCATGCCATTGCCCACTCAGAAATCGACACCTCCGCGCCCTGCGCGCACCAGCACTCTGCGTCGGAGAAACCGTTGCTCCCACGGAGACACGATGGGCAGCCAGCGCACGCTCCGCAGGGCGCGGCCCTGGCCCTGGCACGCACCCCTTTTTATATGCGGGGCGCGCAGCCCGCTTGGGGGCACGGCTCCAGATGGCACGGGACCCCCGCAGCGGCACCGTTGGCAATTCGCTAGCGGGTATTCTGGAAAGTTGCCGAAGGTTGCTACTTCAGGGCCTTTTTCTGGCATGGCAGTGCTGCCCACGTCGGGGAGGGGTTGGGTTCGCCGGGTCGCTGGCCAAAGTGCCCGCCGTCAGTGGAGTCCCCGTTAGAGGGGCGCTGACGCCCAGCCCCACTCCGGACGATCGACATGAGTATTTTTTTTCCGCTGGCCCTGGAAGATGCGCATCGGCCGCCGCCGTTCCAGAGCGTTCCGGAACGCTATGAGAGTGGTCGGGACCCTGGCCCAAGGTACCCCTGGGCCTGGGTGCTCGCAGAGTGTCAACAAAGCGCAAGAAAAGGGGGGGCGTCTGGGGCCGCCCTCTGCCTTGAGAAGGGGGCCGACCAGCAGGTGGCAGACCGGCGGCGCACGCTGACCGCCAGTCTCCGACCACGCTCCAACGCTACACGCAAAAATCCACTGGACTGCTCCTGGTGAGTGTTGCTTCGTTGGTCCAGCGCGCTGCTACTGGAGAGTCATGAGCTGATGTAGCGCGATGCAGTGCTGCAGGCAGCAAAAACAATGAAAAACCTGCCGCCGAGATTCTCTCATGACTCAAAGGGTCTGGAAATCGTGGTGGGCCAGAACCGGCGGCGCGACACGCTAAGCCACAAAATTCGTGCCTCGCACCGCCTGCACTGGGCAGGCTGTGCTGCCTGGGGGAGGGAGGGAGAGAGAGGAGGAGGAGGAGGAGGAGGAGGACGAGGGGCAAGGGGAAAAACACACTGAACAGACGCCGACCAGCAGTTCTGGGCCATCTCGAACAGGACTCGCTGTCCGCGCCGCCGCGGACGCTGTTCTCTGAAGACAAAGAGCCGCCTGCCAGATAGCGGCCGCCGTCGGTTTTGGACAACATTTGTGGTTCGGCATTGTGCCCGTCTCCTCCTCCTCCTTCTCCTCTCCTCCTCCTCCTCCTCCTCCTCCTCCTCCTCCTCCTCCACCTCCTAGCCCTCCTCCTCCTCCTCCTCCTCCTCCTCCTCCTTCTCCTTCTCTTCTGGCTCCTCCTCCTCCTCCTTCTCCTCGTCTCGTCCTTAGGGGCCTGGCTTGGCCTCGGCTCTCGAGGCTTGTGTATCATCGGAGTTCGGGGTAGCCAGCGAGGGAGCGGTGCCGCGGCACACGTCCGAGCCGATGCGGCTGGCGGGCTCAGCACCGCAGGCGAAGCCACACCACGGGCAACTGGTTCCCTGAAACGAGCACTCCCTGGAGGCTGTTTTTTTAGGGTCCGGCGATCACCTGGGTCCCTGGGTTATCGGGCTTGCCCCCCCTCCCCCCCCCCCAGGATAACCTGACCTTGCCGGTTGTCAGGGCTGCCCCACAGCGCGAAGACTAGGTTATCGACCCGGGCTACCGCCGATTCAAAAAAACGGTCTCCTGATATTCGGGAACGCGTAAAGCAGTAGAACGCAGAGCTCCGAAAGGTAAAGGGGGCTGCTGCTGCACGCTGCTCCCACACTCCACCGTCTCGCTCGCCGTGCTCGCTTCTCCCTGGCCTCTGCCACCGTCCCCAGCTCCCGCGCCAAGTGGCCCCTCGGGGCCGCTCCCGAGAGGAAGATCCTTCCTTCGAGCTCCGCCAGGACCTCGAGCTGCCTCGCCAGCACCGTCCCGACGGCGGCGTCTCCGCGGAAGTGCATGCTCGGGATCGCCCTCGGAGTCTCCCGCCCTGGCCGGCCTTTTGGGCGCCCGGCATCCTGAAGCCTTGGGCGCTGCGGCCGAGGGTCCACGGGGGCCTGGGTCAGCACCTCCTCCCTCCTCCCTCCTCCCTCCTCCCGCCTCCCTCCCCCTCCTCCTCCTCCTCCTCCTCCTCCTCCTCCTCCTCCTCCTCCTCCTCCTCCTCCTCCTCCCTCGAACTACGCTGGCGTACAGTGGGGGCCTGGTCGAATTCCTGCCTCTCGTCTCTCCGTTTCATCTGTTTGCTGTGATGTACTCCGAGCCCTCCGGCCGCCTGAGGCTCCGCCCGCCCGCGCCCAGGTCTCCCCAATTTGGGCTACTCGCGCCCCGTTCAGCTCTTGGCCGGAAGGGGCCCGCTCCCGACCCGCAGACCAAACAAGTCTGTGTGCCACCGTCTGCGTCCGGCTGGGGCCGCCTGCCGACCCCGTGCAGGATCGTCGCCACGAGCGTGTGCATGCGAGGGTGCCCTCGAGCTCTGCGGTCCACCTGGCCGCCGCTGGCGGCCAGCTCCTCGTACTCCCTGCTCATGTTGCTGTAGCTGACCCCTGCTGCCTTGTAAGCGCCTCCCATCCCAGCGCTTGTGCCTGGGAGCTCGAGCTCGAGATCTGCCGCATCCCGCGCGATGACCACGGCCAAGCGTGCGTCCACCACTCCAGTCTTGTCCTTGGAGCCTCCTCCTCGCCCACCTGCGGCGCCTCTGTTGGTGCCCTTGCCCTTGTGCTTCTCGTCTCCGGCCTGCTCTACGCGGAACACTTCCTCGTCTGAGCGCTCCCCCCTCTCCTCCCCCCGCGCGGCCACCCTCGTCTTTTCCCTTCCCCTTCCACGCCGGACAATTCGCATTTCGATTGCCCCGATTAGCCACACGCTGGGGCGGACTGCCTCTGCCTCGCCGCCGACGGAAAAAGTGTGCAGTACTCGTCAAAGCTCGAGCCGTCGAAGTCGCACGCGGAGCACCCGAACGACCAAATTGAAACCACTTCTCGTAATGGCGAAGGGCCGACTCTTTCACGGTGTCCTCGGAGCATCGATCCCTGACGGTGTTTCGCAGCGTCCCGTCGCAATTCTTGTCGACAGTGAACACAAAGTTTGTGGGTGCTAGTGCATTGCAGATATGTCGCAGCCCGTGATGATTACGTAGATGATTCATGATATCAGCTCGTGTACGAAAGCTCACATCGCACATGTGATCCTCCCGCTCCTCCTGATGTAGCCAGCATCTCCACTGAAACGCACTGCCCTGACACGTCTCAGTACATTGGTCGCCAACGTTCGTTTGGGCGACACATTCTTGCGGAGGAGTGGCTTGCGTGAGCTACCTCGATCTGTAAGCTGAGACATCCGTTGTCGTAAACATACGAGGTCTCCGAGGTCGCTTCGTCCACTTGCAGTCAGGAGTCTCTCGCGATCTCGTCAACCTCGTCTTCCTTCCCCTCCCCTTTCGAGGGCGGGTTGGGGGGCGCTTTCTCCTCTCTCCCTCTTCCCCTTCCCCCCCTGCTCCCTCCCTGTCTCCCCGTTCCTCTCCCCTCCGCTCACGCTCTTCCCCTGGGGGGAGCAAGGAGAAGAGGGGGAACGGCAGCAGGATGGCGGTCCCTGCCTTCCATCTTCCCCCCCTCTTCTCCCCCCTCTTCCTCTGCCCCTGCCCTTCTCCCCCCTCTTCCTCTTTCTCCCCTCTCGCTCCTGCTCCCCTCCCCTCCCTGTGCGCTCGTCCGAGCGAAGACGTCATCTGTCGTCATTCTCCTCCCCGCTCTCCTCCTCTCGTCTCCCTCCTCTCCTTCTCGCCCGCAGGTTCCCCTTCACGCCGCCCTCTTTTCCCCCTCACGTTATGATGCTCCAGCCTACTTTAGCCTCGATCACCAGCAAGAAGTTCGAGCACCGAGAAGCACCGAAACTCGAGGGTTCTCACGTGTCGGGCCCTGGGAGACACTCGTCCGACACTGCTTGGACACCGTTTCGGCACTTTTCTGGGTGCCCGAGATTATTCCTGGGATGTGGTCCTGAAGCACGATGGGAGCCGCATAGCCCTCGCCTTTCTTTTACCCCTGCTTCCCTCTCCTTTTCTTGTACCTCTCCCAGGGGAGATGGGGGGAGTGAGGGCAGGGTGACGAGGCCGGGCGTTTGCTCTGCGTCTTCACACGCTGCCCCCGTGCGGCACGGGGGCAGACTGTGAAGGCCTGGAACAAGCAGCCAGGGCACGGGTCATGCCCTGGCGACTCGTCGAGCTTGTCTCGTTTCTATACTCCGCGTCTTGACTGCCTGCTGCTCCTCGTGTGCTCCCCTCGTGTTCCTTTTTCCCCTGCTTGCTCCTCCTCCTCATCCTTCTCCTCTTCCTTTGCCTCCTCCCGCTCTCCCTCTTCCTTCTCTTCCTCTTCCTTCTTCTCTTCCTTCTCCTTCTTCTCTTTCCTCCTCCCATCCTCCTTCTCTTCCTTCTTCTCTTCCTCCTCCTGCTGCTGCCGATGCTCTTCCTCTCTCTCGCATCCTCTGTCTCGTGGCCGTCCGCCGTGGCAGCAGCGTCTGCGCCCCTCGCTGGCATCATCGCGGGGAGGGTTTTCTTGGGCCAGGCGGCGGTGGGCTGGCAGCTCGCGGGGGGCGGGGGGAATCCGCGATGAACGGAAATTCCAGCCTCCCTCCCTACAGTGCCGTTTTCAATACATGCTCCGTGTGCGGATCATTTATGAAAAATGCAGGTATTTAGTATGAAAAACAACGATGAGTTCATGCATACATTCATTCCTAAATTGAGCATGTGTTAAACATCTTATATCTTTAAATCCCATGTATAACAACTGTCCTGTATAGTAGTCTTGTGTCGTGTCGACCCAGCGACGACCTCGCCGCAAGCGTGCAAGGTTCAATGTGGAGCGATGTGGCAATCGAAAAAGAGCCGATCGCGCAAGCTTGAACGATCCACGCTGTGTGCGGAATCGACGCCAGGGTCGTCACGATACAAGCCTGCCGTACCTCCCCTCTGAGTTGCCCACTGGTTCTAGCCCCCTCCTGAGCGAACGCTTGTTGAGTCTGCTCCCTCCGTCCCTCCCTCCTCGCCTTGCTTTTTCGGAGGCCCAGAGGTTGACAACAACACCAGGCGGTGTGCCTCAACCGAGGGGAGATGATCCCGATCTCGGTGATGTTGTCACCATTCGGGCTTCCTAGGTGGCCGAAACATCACCACCAACGCCAGAATCTAGGATGATCTTCCCACAGTGTAGGCCCCCCCCCTGTGCTGGTGTTGGTGCCCATTTCCTCGCTTTCCTTTTTCCTTTCCTGGCTCTTCCCTCTCCTCCCCTCTTCCCCTGCCTTCCCCCCCCCCGTCGCTCCGTTCTGCTCCCTGCCCGTCCCGCCATCGCCTCTCGTCCCTCTGCCTCGCTTCTCTTGCATCTCCCGAGGAGAAGGAGGAGGAGGAGGAGGCGGAGGAGGAGGAGGAGGAGGAGGAGGAGGAGGGAGGAGGAGGAGAAGGGAGGAGGGACGAGGAAGGAGGGGGAGGGGGGAGGGAGGAGGAGGGAGGAGGTCCATCTTCCCTCCTGCTTCCCCTGCCCCCCCTTTCCCCCTGCTCCTCCTCCCCTGCTGGTGCGGCTCTTGGCTGCCTCTCCTGCCCCTCTCCTCCTGCCCCTGTCCCCCCTCCGTCTCTTCCACCCCTCGCCATCCTCCTCCTGCCGCTCCCGCGCCCTCCTCCTCCCCCCCTCCCCCTCCTCCTCCCCTCCTCCTCCTCCTCCTCTCCTCCTCCCCCTCCTCCTCCTCCTTCCTCCTCCTCCTCCTCCTCCTCCTCCTCCTCCTCCTCCTTCCTCCTCCTCCTCCTCCTCCTCCTCCCTCCTCCTCCTCCCCCCCTCCCGTCCCCTCCCCCGAACATCTTGCTCTCTTGCGCACCTCTGGCCCTCCCGTAGCGGGCCACGACAGGTGTGACCACCAAGTCTGGGCAGCACTTCAACAAGCTCAACCCGGAGGGGTGCACCGTCATCTATGCGCGGATTCATCGCAGGCAAGTTGGAGGCAGAGGATAAAGAGGGAGGATCGATTCTCAGGAACAATGTATCAAAATGTAGGTGAGAATGATGGTGGTTGGTGGTGGTGATGATGATGATGATGATGATGATGATGATGATGATGATGATGATGATGATGATGATGATGATGATGATGATGATGATGATGATGAGCATGACGATGCTGATGGTTCTGATGGTGGTGGTGGTGGTGCTGCTGCTGAGGAGGAGGAGGAGGAGGAGGAGGAGGAGGAGGAGGAAAGGGATGAAAAGGATGAGGAGGACGGATGATGAGGTTGGGAGGAGGAGGTGGAGGAGAAGGAGGAGGAGGAGGAGGAGGAGGAGGAGGGGGGGAGGAGGGAGGAGGAGGAGGCTGAGTGGAGGATGGGAAAACCATTGCGTTGCACATATCAGGTATGGCAGGCTTGGAAGCATGGGATATCTCACATCGTGCTGCAGAGATGTTTCAGCAGGAGCGGCCGCACGGGTGCCTCCGCAGCCGTTGCCGCTCAAGCTCTCGGCCCCGCGGGATCGCCTCCGCCTTGGATGCACAAGTTCCTGACCCGCGTATCAGGCGATCGCAAACATGGATCAAGGGGGCGTGGATCAGCGACGGGTCCCGTTTCCATGGGGGATCGCGGGTTTTCCGCCGCCTAGCGAGGCGGCATCGGCCGCATATGATTTGGCGACCTCGCGCCAAGTCCATGGATCGCCAATCCATGCTTGCGCGCCCCCGATCAGTGCCCGAGCCCGTAGTGCTCGCCGAAGAGCTCCTTCCACCAGGAGAGGTTCTCGCTCGTCGTCTCGCTGGGCTGCCTCGCGGTGGCCGTCAGCGCTGGCTTCGGCCTCGGGTCGACGCCGGTGCCCTCCGAGGGCGCCCCCTCGCCCTCGGCTGCTGCGGGCGCGCCGCCCTCGCTGCCGGCCGACGTCTCTGGGCGGGGCGCCGCGCTCGAGGGCGTCGGGGGGGGGAGGCTCGCCGGCAGGCTCGCCAGACCGCGGCTTCCCGGCAGGCCCGCCTCTAAGGCGGGGCGACGGCACGCCCAGTCTCGACGAGCCATAGGGGCCGGTGGCGGGCGGCTTCGCCAGCGTCACGTGCGATTGTGCTCGCTGGCTCTGGCGCGAGCGCCTCGTGCCCGTGCTGATGCCGAACGCCGGCCCCTCGGCGGCCGCCCTCGCGCCCGACGGCGGCGAGCCCGCCGAGAGCTCCGCCGGCCCTCGCGGCACCGGCGCGGACGCAGTCTGCAAGCTCAGGGCCGTGCCGCCCGCCGCCGCCGCGGGCGCTGCCCGCGAGGCGGCGCCTCGCCGGGCGTGGCCGCGCCGCCGGTGCCCGCCGTGGCGCCCGCCAGCGGCGGCGGCTGCCCCGGGGGCGCTGGCCGCCGCCGCCGCCGCTGGCGCGCCCGCGGCTGGCGGCGGCGGGCTCGCGGCGCTCGCGGCCGCGCCGGGCGGCCCCCCGGGGCGGGCGTCGCCCCCTCTCCGCCGCCTGGTCGGCGTGTTTGATTGTAGGGGGCCACATGCGAATCCTACCCTTACCCCCCGGCGTCTTTTGAGGGGGAGGGTGGGGTTCACTTCGCTCGAGAGCTCCCGAACGAAGTGAACCCCACCCTCCCCCTCAGAAATCGTGGGGGGTAGGGGTAGGGTTCGCATGTGGCCCCCTGGACTGGGGCCTAAGGGACCCAGATACGGCCGATACTACTGGGTGCAATCTGCGACTGGCTCAGGCGAGCGAGGCTGCAATCGGATTCGCTGAGCCTGAGACTGCGCGTGGATTTCTACATTAAGTTTGAAAAGTCAATGGGGATCGGGGCATGAAGGTTGCCACCGAGGATACTACAAGGGACGTCGTGTGACCCTTTCCCAATGACCTGGCATTGGGGAAATGTGGTTTGAGCCTTGCCGGTGGCCTCTGGCCGATTCAGGGCGGATGTTCGTCGAGCTGAATCGCAGAGAGCCTCCCGAGGTGAGCCTCAGAAAAGATCCCAAAGAGGGCTTTGAAGGCAGAATAAGTGGATTCCATCTGTTGCTCTGCAGTGCTGCTTCGCGGGTATTCACACAACAAAGAAAGCGGCGCTGGTACTCGATGCAAACAAAAGGTCGCACTCCGAGGGTAGGAAGCCCTGGACGCTCGACGACACGGACTGGCTGTCCCGATCCATAGTTGGTTTTATGGTGGATGGCGCCAGGCGAGGTAACGAACCGCACGAAATAATCCACAACGATGTACTTCGCGAGTTTTCCGAAACGTACCTCGTCTGGTATTTCTTCTTGGATATACATGACGAGATATGGACGGGCAGGTTTGTCGATGAGGTTATGTCTTGCCTCGACCCATGACAATGCGACCATGGCAAAAGAGCTGCCTTCGGATCGGCTCGGGTTGGCAAGACATTCTGCTGGCCTTTCTTTCCTAGGAGAAAAAATGGATGCTCACCGACACTTTTGCAGGTCCCAGGGTGCGATTGCGAGGATGCGGGATGCCATGGGCTCTCACTGTCGTCTGGCGGTCATTGTAGCAGTCTGGGTAGTCCGAAGCATACGACAACCCCCTCCCCGGGCCGAGCTGGCCATGGGCCGGCCAGCGGCTGGCCCTTCCTGGTGTGGTGACAGGCGATGGCGGTCGAGGACCTGCAGGCGGGGCCCTGAAGAAGGAGCCCTTTTCGTTGGAGAGGGGCTCGGCGTTTCTTGATCGTTTCGCAGTTTGCCTGCAAATTTCCTGAGGTTTTCGATAGGGCATCGAAGGTTAATTTATGAGAAAAGGGGCCTCGTTCCTTATTTAGGGTTCTTTAGGTCAACGCCCCGACTGTACAGGCGTTCGCCCCGTGTGAGGGCCGCATCGCAGCCTCTCGCAGTGGTGCCAAGGGCGATGGAGGCGTCGTGATGGCACCCGCTGCGGCGCGCGGCCCCTGCTGGCGTCGCGGCGGCAGGCGCCGGGGAATGTGCTGGGGGGGGCTGATGCGGACCCCGCTGACTCGGTGGCGCATCGTTCTGCCGCGGGTGTGGACGGCGGTGGGCGACAGCCCGGGCAAGATGGCGATGGTATGGGGTGCCGATGGGGTAGCTGCGGTGCCCGACATTTTTTGGCCGTCGTCTTGCTCGTGACACGGGGACAGCCGAGGCCGGAACTGAGTGAACCCCAGGCAAGGGTAATAGCTCAAAGAGGTCTAGGTTGCATCGTCCCGAAGACGATCGCGCCAGCAAGTGGGCTACTGAACGGGCTAGACAACAAGGAAAGGCAAGGGCGACCGCGAACGCGTGGGGAAACGGAGGAGGAATTGCCTCCTCCTCGGTGCCCTGGTAAGGGTTGTCATCCTGGTGGAAAACCAAAGAGCTCTGGCCACTGGTCCAGAGGTCGCCTAAGGGAGGATCACAATGAAGGTGGCCGAGATGCGACC